>VCII01000245.1:0-117714 GCA_006030095.1 Triplophysa siluroides | reverse complement strand
TTTGTTTTTTCAAGTTTTGTAACCATACAAAGAGAAAGGAAAACAAAAGAGAACAGAAACGGAATACCGTACGATCTAAATAACCACCCCATACCCATCAGACATAAAGTATCAATGGCATTGTTAAAAATTATAATTATGTGAAAAATTAAGTATTAATAAAAGTAAATAACAATGAAAAATTATAATAATACATACATTTACAGTAACAGTTCACCGTCTGCACTTCCTCATCACCGGACTACACTTCCCATAATCCTCAAACACCTGTCTCACCTGTTCCTCATCACTAGACATTAGTTGTTAATCCCTGTCACTTGTGTATCCCTCGTTACCTGTGTTATTTAAATTCTCTCCTAGTTTGTTATCATTGTCCAGTATTAAATGTTGTTGTGTGTTACATGTCTGTTCTTTAAATTATAGAAAATATGTTTTGTTACCGGAGCTTTTCGAGTATTTCCTGCACGAACCGTGACACTTATATCAATATCTGAGTGCTTACTAAATGTACTCATTTCAATAGTTTTCCTTTTGTATTTTCAGCCAACAGATAAAATAGAAGATTTTCTAAGAGGCATTCACATGGACATTTTGATTGTAAGTGAGAAGCTACGCCGTAGAAGTCTTTCCAAAGGACTAAATGAAATATCTCCAATTCATGAAGAATGTCAGATTCTTACTGATATCTTGGATGTCCCCAAGGCTTTTTGACTCCTGATGGGTTTCCTGTATGCTGTGAACATTGTCTACCCCAAACGCATTAAGTAAGCCTTTGAGGCTATGCAAAAACACATAATGAACATTGGTGGAAGCAGCTGGTCTTCATGTGCGCATGATATCCGCAACAAGTTGCTACCTAAAACGTAGCTTTTTTAAGAGAAGTTTCAGGGTTTTTTATACCGTTTGCAAATGTTGTAATGTTAGGTCAAGTGAATTTTTACACATCTCATGTGAACGAGTTTATTTAAATAGACAAATAGACACAATCTCCAAATAATATTATACAGTAATTACATGTTGTAGTTCATATTTTAATACAGTTTGATTTGCTAGTTTTTTCTTCACTGTAAAAAAACCTTAGATTTTGAAGTGCAACCAAATTGACTTTACTAGGCAGTTGAAATGGAAAGTAAACTGTAAAATAAGTTTGTTATGTAATATAATATTAAAATATCAGATTAAAGTGATTTATAAAGTCAGTTTGATTTCAAAAATGTTGTTTTATATTTAAAGTCAAGTAATGTTTGCAATTTATTATTTCTACTTGACATATATAGCGAATAATTTTTTTTGTTTGCAAAATGTATTAAAATGTTAATGGTAGAATGTTGTGCCGATCAAGTTAACACAATGCAAAAATGTTTGTCATCTTAACAAAATATTTTAAGGCAGTGGGGTAACAAATGTGCTTAAGTTGACTTAACTCATTGATAAGTTAAAATAACAAAAACATTTGTTGTCTGAACTAGAAAATTATACTTAAGTCAACTAGGAAAAATCATTAAAATGACTCATTTTAAAAGGTTGACTAAACTTTGAAGGTAAGTTAATACGACAAGAAATTTATTGTCAATTTAACAAAAAAATGTAAGGCAGCGGGGCAACAAAGTTTTTTTTAGTTGACTCAACAAATAGTTTTTACAGTGTAGGGAGCAGGTGTAAATTTATCTTGTACCAAGGAACATTTTGAAAATACAAACATTTACATGTGTCTGAAAATTTACGTCAGAACGACTTTACAAACTATTTACACAAAAGTTCTATGTTTCATGAATGAGGACAAATGAAATGTGTGAAGTACTTTAGTCACTGGAGAGCAATTCAAAAATTGGGAAAGCAGAGATTGATTGAACACACAGAAATGTCAACCGCCTGATCCTCACTGCCTGCAATATTAATCTTGTTTATGTGCCATTTTTATTTCTTGCCTTTTTTATCTATGAGGTTAGTTAAAGATTATGAATACATTTAAATATTTGAATCCATTCATCCAAGTCTAATCATTTACTATAGGTCTACGGCTCTCCTGATTTTGCCAAGTGGTTGATGTCCTTAGGGCAACATCATGTTGACACTGGGACGACATTTAAATCAACCAATCAGGTTTTAGTTTAGTTTACAGATTTTTTAAATTTAATTTTACAACCAGGATTAGGTGCTTATAGACCATTGTTTTTCAATTATCATTTCCCTCTGATTTTAAGGGTAAGTTATGGTTAGGGTTGGGGTTTGGTGTGGGTTTCGGTTTTATTTATAAAAATGTTGTCCTTAGGTCAACAAAATTGGTTGCCCTGAGGACATCATCCACTTGGCAAAATCATGTAGAGCGTATAGGCCCATGTGGTTTACAGCAAACAGTCTATTTTACAATTGCAACGCCATTCCATATACTGGCACTAGAGAGATTTACCTGGCATTTTTTAAGCTTATTCACTTTGTACTGCTCTTCTGCTCTTTAGATACAAATTCTGAGTAGCTCTTTAAATTGCAAAAAAAAGCATGTATGCAAAACAGTGGCACTTATATCACTGAACATGTGTCGAACTGACCAGGTAATATCTGTTATCACAAGCTTGATGTTCTGCATGCCCAGCAGCACAACTGCAACCAGGTCTTGCTCTTCTCATGTTGTACATTTGAAACCCACAGGAATGTAATATCATTGAATAAATGGTTGATTTATTTTATTTTTTTCTGGAAAGACCACTGTATTTAGCTTATGTTTAACCTTTGTTACAGTGGGAAAAATTGGGTCTTTTTGAACTTATTATGGTCACCATATTGAATTCTAACACTTTAGAATACATAAACCTGTGAAGTGTTACAAACCTAACGCATCTACATACTAAGACCAGCAGTACATACTAAGCTTTAGCTACAATGGCCTCTGTTCCAACATGCACTGTCAGGAACTGACTAACAATAGAGGCTGTGTAGTCTTTAGTCTTGATCTAGTATAAAGGTACGAGTGACAGCAGTCAGCCAACAACCAGAATCAGCTTCTCCTTTGTGGAACTACTGAAGATCAACCAACACAAACATGAAGGTAAACTTAATTCCCCCACAATTTCACACACATTACTTTGTTTTGGTATATTTCACTTTAAATCACTAAACCTGAATTTTAGGTCACCTTCTATGAGGACAGGAACTTCCAGGGTCGCTCTTATGAGTGTATGGGCGATTGTTCTGACATGTCCTCCTACCTGAGCCGCTGTCACTCCTGTAGAGTTGAAAGCGGATGCTGGATGATGTACGATCATCCAAACTACATGGGAAACCAGTATTTCTTTAAGAGGGGCGAGTACGCTGACTACATGTCTATGTTTGGAATGAGCAACTGGACCAGATCCTGCCGCATGATCCCCATGGTGAGCACAGAGATCATTGTAATGTATCTGTTCCAGATTTATGTCAACATTTACGTATGTCAACTTCTTTTCCCACACAGTACAGAGGATCCTATAGAATGAAGATCTATGAGAGGGAGAACTTTGGAGGACAGATGAATGAGATGATGGATGACTGCGACTCCTGCATGGACCGCTACCGCATGTCTCACTGTCAGTCCTGCCATGTGATGGACGGTCACTGGCTCATGTATGAGCAGCCCCACTACAGAGGCAGAATGTGGTGGTTCAGACCTGGAGAGTACAGGAATTTCAGCAATATGGGTGGCATGAGATTCATGAGCATGAGGCGTATCATGGATTCCTGGTATTAGTGTTCTAATGTTTCAATAAAATAATTTCTCTTTAACAAGAAACATTGTTTTGATCATTAATACCAATTGTGTATGCATAATCCAACACAGATGCTATAAAAATGCCCTCAAACATAAATCAGAGAGATTTGAAAATGATTCCAAAACAATAAAAATCAATCGTCATTTTACTACTAATATATAAAAAAAACCTAAAAATCCACAAATGCAGATTTAACTGCTCACTGGGGAGTACTGTAGAACAGGGGCGCAGATGGGATTTTTTAACTGTGGGGGACCAAGCTGTCAGCAAATTATTTCAACACAGTTAGTTACTTTGCGTAATTTGGGCTAATGGGTTGTCTTTTGTCTCTTCATTGCCCTTATGTGGCAGTTATGCAGTCCATTTTTTTTCAGTCCAGAAAAATCACCAGCTCAGTCATAGACGACGGTATTTGATCACTATGGTTACCGCAACTACAGGTACAATTGAGGCAGCAAACACCACCTCATACTTTAGGACCCCGGGCGGGTTCAGGAGTCGTAGCAGGCTAGCAGCAGCCCACAGAGAGCACAGAGAATGTAAACGTCTGTGGCCGACCTGATTCTGAAGCAGTGACAGCAAATTAATTAAGGAGCGGCGGGGCTGTCAGCAACTACTTAGGCTAATGTACACAGCGGACACCCTGATTTAATCTTAGTTTTACAGATGTTTGTCTCCTTTCTTTGGGACAGTGAGGGGGCAGGATCAGGTCACTATGAATCTTAGGGGGTCATGTCCCCCCCATCCCTAGTGCCATCTGTGCGCCTGCTGTAGAAGTCTCTAGTTACCTGCTTTCCAAACATTTTTTAACTATGATTTTACAGAATATAAACATGCAGGTTCTGAATTTTGATCCCAGTATAAAATACTGTGCAGTATAATAATGCAGTAGTAAAATAGTGTAATATAAAAAAAAAAAAATTACTTAAAGGGACCATAGAATAAAGAAATATATCAAAATGTGCTTTATTTACACACATCGGACTCATCGAACAAGAGAGAGAGAAATGTATGCAAATTACAGTCTGAAAGATTAATTTAGATAATGTATGTTTTTTTAAACAAGGTATGTTTATTTCAAGTTTTGTAACATACAAAGAGAGAGGAAAAACAAAAGAGAACCTAAACAGTACAGTCTACTGTACGATCAAAATACTCAACCTACCCCACCCCATACCCATCAGACATAAAGTATAAATAGCATTGTTAAAAATTATAATTATAAGAAAAAATAAGTATTAATTCAAATAAATACCAATGAAAAAAAAAAAAAATACATTTACATGGATATACATACATCAGTATACATATACACACATACACATTTTGGGGATTGCTTTTCCCACTTGAATTTTTAACAAATGACAAAAAGGGTTGCCAGATTGCATACAATTTCTGGGTAGACCCTTGAAGAGAGTATCTTTTTTTTTCCAAATAAAAACATTGCATGATCTCCCTAATCAATTGAAAAAAGAAGGGGCTCTTTCCATTTAAACAGAATTAATCTTCTGGCAAGTAGTGTGCAAAATTTTACAATCATAACTACTTAGGGGCATGTTCTGTGCTGTAACACCAATATAGCAATGAGAGGACATGGGTCTATTGGCAGACATATTATTTCGGAAAATTAGGGAATTTTGAACTAATTGTAAACGGGATAAGGCTGATTGACCAATCACAAAATACAGGGAGTTGCAGTATTCTAAAAGAATACAGAACATTTGAGTATATTTCGCATCATTTACACATGGTAGGGAGCAGGTGAAAATTTCTCTTGTACCAACGAACATTTAAAAAAATACAAATGTAACCCTACATTATTAGCCATATTAAATTTAAAAGAAGAAAAGAAATTTAAGATGCACATGCAAACATTTTATTTGATTTATTTTAATGTGTAAGAGTTAAATGTCGTTTAAAAAAAAAGAAAAGAGAAACAGTAGTACATGTCACAAATTGAATAAATAATTAAATGAAACATAGGACTAGCTCCGCCCTTAGTAGGTTGAGTCATCTCTAGCGCTGAGTAGAGGTAAACAGTCTGTCGTGACGGAGCAAGCAAAAATGGCAGCTTGAGCAGTGATTTATGTCAATCGCCGTTCTAAAGTCAAGGAAGTAAGTGAGAAATACTAGATTAATTATTGAAATTCATAGTTTGAAGCACCGTTAACGATGAAGAGTTGTTAAATAGTTCTAATCTTGTTTTAATTGACTTCAAGGATCAAATGAAAAATCGAGCTGATTCATCTGACGAAAACTGCATAAACCAGATTTCCTTGCTACATCGAGATTATTTCTGGTCATTATCGATTTATTCTTGGTAATTGATCTCATAAATCGGCATATTTAGTTTTGATTTGTGCATTTTTTTAGCCTTTGCGGGGTCAAGAGTTCTTAAATGATACTGTCGTGTATGTTTTGTGAAATATGTTGAGAAATGAGTTCAAGGTGATTTTATCACCAAAGTTTGATGCTAATATGCTGTTTAAAAGCGTTAATCCCTGTTGCTAATTTTGTGAGTGTGATGAGTGTAACGTAACTCACATGGAGTTTTGCTAGCCATGTGGGCTCATGTGCTATGAGCTACGAGCTAATCGAGTGTATATACATCAGTCAAAGACGTTATTCTTCATTATTATGGTTATATTTCTGTTAAGAAATGTAGAAAAGAAGGGAAATAACTGCTGGGAAATGTGTTTTGGTGCATTTTATAGCATTTGTTGTGTTGGAATTGATCATTTGAAATGTAAATGTATTTATGTGCTAATTAATTGTGACTTTTCTGCCTTGTCTTTGCAAGGTTGTTTTTTTTGTTTTGTTTGTTTTGTTCCCTCTTTTCTTTTCCCATCTGGTTGTTTCCCATCCTTCTACATCTCCCTTTTGAAATTGAACAAGGAGGTTTGGAGTCCTGAGCTAGAACTGTTTCTGCCATCAACTAGGAATGTTCAACATTGATGGAAACTGGCGAGCCACCTGGTTTTCTCGAGCTTGGATAGCGGTTTATGTTCATCGAAGTGGTGGGATCAGACGTATTCAACTGTGAATAAGAACTGAGTTGCATTTCTGCGTTCTTTAGCCGGAACGCTGGAATAGGAATATAAGGAACACTGAACTGAACTAAAGTTGGTTGAGTCACTTCTGTCAAAAACAATTACTTGAAAGGACTCTGATTGGTGTGTCATTATACAAACTTACCTGAAATGTATTGTTCAAATTGCTGTTTTATTTTATTTCTTATCTTTGCTTTTCATCTTTTATCTAAATTGTTCTGAAAGGTAAAGACAAAGGTTGCTACAACTTTGTGATTTGGGTTTAAGGGTGAACTGGTTATACCATCTATATGGGAAAAGAAATAAGGTTGTTTAAAGGAACCATTGCTGTCATGGTTCTGTCTCATTTTGTCATATATTTCTTGGTCTCGTGGCAGAACCAGGACGGGATCCCTTGTTTCCTGTAGAGAGAGAGGTTTTGGGCCTCGTGGGTCACCATACTCTCTCTCTGAGTCTCGTCTGTGTTTCCTGACCTCTTGTTTCCTAGTTATTGTTAATTAATTAGTTTATCCCCTTCAGCTGTTCCCTGTTGAGTTGCTAATCAAACCAAGCTAGAAATTGAACTGGGTAAATTAGGAGTACTAAAGCTAATTAAGGAACTAAAATAATAATTAAAGAGCCAATTACTAATTTAATATAAACAACTATGGGATTAAATAACACACATTAATTATTATATGAGTTAGAACAGCCTTATCTCAAAAAGTAAAACAAAAATGGTTATTTTGTGTCTTGTACCGTTTTGTTGTTCTATACTTGCGTTGGTTTCTTTGGTGTGCTGGGAAAAGTTCTGATGCGGGTGAAAAAGGTTTCAGAGTCCTGATGTGTTCAAAGCAAGCGGATGAGTCTGTCGGATTCTTTCTTAGAGCCGGATTGGCTGACGAAGGTAGAACGAACTTAGCTAAAGCAAACTGCCGGAAGAAGCTGCCTCCAAGGAGGGAGACAGGTCTCGGGAGGTGAACGACACAAGAGCGCGGACTCGCGATAAGCGAACATGGCACGAGGTAACACGAAACGAGCAAAGTTTCCTACGTGCACAGATGTTTTAGGCCTGAGGCCGTCACGCCTCTCCAAGGCGAACGATCCAATGCAATGAGATGATTTTGGTCACGAAAACATGTCTTTGTCCGGCTTACTACCTCATTTGAATTTTATGGTCGCCTAGAGGTTTGGAGCTGTAATACTTCTTAATAAGATAAAATGGGTATGGTATAAAAATACATTACTGTGCTATACACCATCTTTTAAGGAATGAAGAGGAAAACATTTAGATATGAAACATGAAAGGATTATAAGTACATTGACCTGTAGTTTGTACAAGAACGTAACTATAAAGAGAATACAACATGCCCTTGAGGTTATAGGTGAGGCAGAATATCATGGAGACCAACATACAATGTGGAGATATAGTGGATGCACATTTAAACCATTCTTTTGTGGTTAAAGAGAGATAGAAAAATAAATTATTTGGAAGAAGATGGGTATCTCAGTCTTTGGGGCCATCCTCCCCTCTGTGAAACACAACCTCCTCCACTCCTTAACCTCCTTTGAAGTCCAGGAGAGGGGATTGGTATCTGTCCTGGTCAATGATAAATGCTTTGAGTGAGAGCAGTTTGGATCAGACTCTTTGGCACCAGTTAGGACCCTGCTGAGAGGTTGTGGTATTTAACGATCACACATGGAAACCTTAGCTCCTTGACCAGATCCTACACTTCTGATTTGGTCCAAAGCGCTAGAAAGTATTCTATGCATGTGTGTTACATAAAGTTGGCGAGCCAGCCAGGAGCCAGTTCTTGCAGCGAGGGTAACTGTTACAGAACAGAGAAGGGAAATTAGTGAAACAAAAGAACCAAATTATCGAATTTCTCAACCGTTACAATGGAGATTGTGAAGCAGGAAAACATTAACGTAGCAAATGCGCTCATAGTCGAAGGCCTTACTTTAACTGAAGTAGACAAAGAGCTGGAAACATACCTGCAAAGATATGGGTCAATTAGCCGTCATATTGTCATTGATGATCCAACTTCAGAGTTTCACAAAAATGCCATCATAGAATATGACCAAAACTCAGAAATCCAAAGTTTATCCACTTTCCTACCCTTGACTCTGGGGAGTCTCTCTGACCTAGATGTCACCTTCCGAGTACGTGCCCTAGCTACTGTCTACTAGGGATGTGCAATTAATCGCAATCGCAAAAAAATTGCGATTTGAGCACATGCGATTTCTAAATCGCACAAAGCTGCGATTTTATTAATTAATTTATAACTCAGAATACTAAAACGGTGTTGTGCGCATGTTTAAGATGTTAACGAATCAGAGCTCACTCTGCGAACTGCGCAAAATACGAAAAAAGCTGAGAGGGACAAGAACAGAATAGGCGAACGGGAGGAATCAATATAAAATATGGATGCAGGTCAGAATAAAAATGATTTGCTGCCAAAAAGAAATTCAACATCAGTAGTATGGGAGTATTTTGGATTTAGGAGAGAAGATGTGTCAGAGAGCAAGGTAATCTGCAAGATCTGTGAAATGATTATTGCAACGAAACGGGGCAATACAACAAACCTGTTCCAACACTTAAAACAGCGGCATAAAAAACTATATGATCAATGCATGTCAACAAAGTCCGTCGAACCTAACAAAAGCACACATCAAAGCCAGGCTGAACAAGTATCCATCGTTGAAGCATTTGCAGGCGTAACGCCTTATGAGAAAGGATCAAAACGCCACAAAGAAATTACCGAAGCGATTACCTATCACATTTGCAAAGACATGATGCCTGCGTACATCGTCAGTAAAGACGGTTTCCGAAGATTAATACAAACACTCGACAAAAGATACCAGCTGCCCTCGCGCACTCATTTCACACGAGTTGTTATTCCTGAAATGTATGAAAAGAAAGGGAGGCTTGAATGCGAACTTAAGCAAGTAAAATACTACGCCAGCAGAACGATGGAGCCGTATATGAGCTTAACGGTGCATTATATAAATGACAACTTTGAAATGAAGAGTCGATGCTTGCAAACAGCATACTTTCCAGAAGTTTTCGTTAAAACTGTTAGATAGATCACTATTTTTCTGCATTCTAACAGGCTTTATGCAAGTGCCCGTTACTTGCATAAAGTCTAGTTACTATACTGTTTGTTAGTTCATTTATTTATTTTTCTTGTTGTTGTAGGGATCAGAGGTGGATGAGCTACTTTACCCAGGAGCACCTGTCTCCAGAGGTCAGAGTTTGATGCTTTTAATGTCCTTTATTTTGAGACACAACCTCTCAGGGACAGCTCTGGAAGACCTCCTCAAGTTGTTTAATGAACATTTCCCAGGAACTGTGCCAGCTACTTCTTACCTATTTCATAAAGCTTATGGTCAGTATGGACATTATGAATCACATTTTTACTGCTCTGGATGCACAAACTATATAGGTAAGGTTAATGGTCAGACACAGTGTTCTGTATGTCACATGACATTTGATGCAGACACATATTTAAAAAACGGGTCGTATTTTCTGGTTTTAAAATTATCTGGACAAATTAAGGACATTCTGGAAAGTCCCAAGAATACTTTAGAGAGAAAAATGTCAACTAATGGCATTATAAATGACATAAATTCAGGAAATGAGTATGAAAAGCTAATCAGGGCTGGTAAAATTGGTAAAGAGGATGTGAGTTTATTGTGGAACTGTGATGGTATCCCAGTTTTCAAGAGCTCAAAGTCTCAGCTATGGCCCATTCAGTGCCAGATCATTGAACTGGATCCAAAAGAACGGAAAAATAATATCTGCATTCCATGTATTTGGTTTGGAGAGAAGAAACCTAACATGGCAACTCTGTTAACTCCATTTGTTGATGAGCTTCAAGAACTGGAGCAAACTGGAATCAAATGGACAGACACACAGAACCGGCAACATTCATCTAAGGTGCATGCCCTGATCTGTAGTTCAGATTCAGTGGCTCGTCCCCAAATTCGAAACACAAAACAATTTAATGGCATATATGGCTGTGACTTTTGCTATCATAAAGGTGGGAGATCATACTCTTACACATGTCCTGAACCTTCTCTCAGATGCGAATCTGAGCATTTTCAACATGCTATGGCTGCAACTCCTCAGCAGCCTGTAATGGGAGTGAAAGGTCCCTCTCCTTTAATGAAACTAGCTAACTTTCAGATGGTTAATGGGTTTGTGCCTGAATACCAGCACAGTGTTTGCCTAGGAGTAACACGGCAGCTAATGACATTATGGCTGGATTCAACTAATCATGACAAACCATGGTACATTGGCACAAAATCCGAAGTCATTGATAAGCAGTTACTATCAATCCAGCCTCCAGTAGAGTTAACTAGAGTTCCAAGATCTATAAAAGAACGCAAATATTGGAAGGCCTCTGAATGGAGATCGTTTCTCCTATTCTATGCTTTACCAGTGCTTTGTGGCGTTCTTTCCAAGAAATTCTGGAACCATCTTTTCCTCTTGTTTTTGGTATTTATTCTCTGCTTCAGGAAAATATATCAATGGTTGAGGTTGATAGTGCAGAGAAAGCACTAAAGAAATTTGTTAGGGAATTTGAGATGTTGTATGGCAAGGAAAATATGACATTTAATGCACTTGATGACACACATTTCTGCAAGTGTGAGAAACTGGGGACCTTTGTGGGCTACATCGACCTTTTCTTTTGAGTCTTTTAATGGCACACTCTTGAAGTTCTTTAATGGAACCACACATGTCCAACAACAGATAGTCAAGAGATTCCTCAAATGGAGAGACCTTACAACCAAGGCTGACAAGTACATGAAGAATGCCAAAGACACAGTCAAAAACTGTTCTATCATATGCAGAACAGCATGCAAGAAACAGCAAAATCAGCACAACTGTCAGAGAAGGTTCGGGTTTTTGGTAATCCTCATTCAGTGACAATTCCAGTACGGCACATGCTTGCTATAGAGGATCTTTTTGGTATCAGGGTACAGCAAGGCCTTTATTAGGATCATTTTCTTATTGACGGTGTACTTTATCACACAGAAACTTACACAAGGCTTCAAAAAAGAAACAACTCTGTTGTAGAATTAGCTGATGGCACATTATGCACGATTCTGAGCGTTGTGGCATTTAATCCTAAGGGTTGTAACGAGCAAATGAGTTGTGTTTTGGTTAAGGAGCTTTGTAGGTCTGGAAGACAGCTTTGTAGGGATTCAGACATTAACATATTTTCCAAGTTTATCCATGAGGTTAAAGTGTCAAACACTATTTATGCAGTGCGTACACAGTCTATAAAACGAAAAATGTGTTATGATTGAGTTGAAAGACAAAATGTATGTCATAGCTCTGCCAAATAATATTGAAAGAGACTGAAATGATTGCAGTTGTATTAATGAAAGACTTTAATTAATTAATAGTATATGTAAAATGCTTTATGATCCATTTTTTTCTTTTGGCCATTCATGTGTAGAGCACATAAGTTGTAAACTTTAAGATTCATTTTTTTGTTGGTGTGTATCTGATGTTTTATACTGTTGTGGGGAAGAATGGGAACTAAGGTTCGGATTCAAGTTTGAACAGGATTTTTCAAACTGGCTGTGTGATTTAAATATTGAAAGTCATGATGTTAAATGAAAGTGTCTTGAGTGAGTAAAATGTATTGTGAACAGTGTTTTTACTTATAAATGTAAATATTTGGCAAATAGAGTATTTGACAGTTTGATACATTTACATGATATACAGTATATGTTTTTAATGTGCGATATTTCAAAAGTACTAAAAGTCATTTTGTTGTTGAAAATGAAAAGATAAAGAAACCATATATTGTTATTATAATTGCAGCAAACCAATAAAGTAAATGAAAAGTACACATTTTGCGTCTGTCATATATAAATATGATGCAAGTACTCAGAAGTGCTGCAAAAATATGCTTTCTTTTATTTATTAAATATGTAATTAAGTATATGTTTAATGCAAAGTTTTTCTAATACACTTTTTAGAAAATAGTTTAAGTACTTGTCTATAGTGCATTTCATAAAAGTGTAATTAAGCATATATTTATTACCAACGTACTTCTGGTACACTTTTTATGAATACATTTAAATTATGCTTGTGTATAGTGCATTTTATAAAAGTGTAATTAAGCATATATTTATTACCAACGTACTTCTGGTACATTTTATGAATACATTTAAATTATGCTTGTGTATAGTGCATTTTATAAAAGTGTAATTAGCATATATTTATTGTACTTCTGGTACACTTTTTATCAATACATTGAAATTATGCTTGTGTATAGTGCATTTTATAAAAGTGTAATTAAGCATATATTTATAACCAGAGTACTTCAAGTACACTTTTATGATGACATTGAAAGTATGCTTGTGTATATTGCATTTCTTAAAAGTGTAGTTAAGCATATATTTATTACCAAAGTACTTATAGTACATTTTTTTTGATTACATTAAAAGTATGCTTGTGTATAGTCCATTTATTTAAATTGTAATTAAGCATACAATTATTACCAGAGTACTTTAAGTACACTTTTTACAAATGTATTCAAATACAATTTAAGATATATTTATTGCACTTCGAATAAGCATGTTGAAAATACAAATGCATTATAAACGTACTACTTGAAATTTAAGTATAATTATAATACAATTAATTCTACGTATTTTTTCACCTGGGATGCCCTTTCGGTGAAAACTATATCAGTGTTTCCTATGTGAAACCTGTACTTCATCTGTTGAACACAAAGATTCTTGCAGTGGATGATGAAGATACTGACCTGACCAAGACTATAAAATCAAAGATTCTTAACTACATCAACAAACATTATGGGGAAGAAACTACCCAAGAGCTTCTGGATATAGCAACATTTTTTGGATCCAAGATTCAAAACCAGCTACACTGATGAGGATAAACTTCAAAACATTAAGGCCAGGGTCATGTCTGATATGGAAGTGAGTTCACACCAGGTGAGTAAATTATGTAAACTGGATGAAACTGTCATCTCTTAATATCAAAACTCTTGTATATGGCTTTTTAATCTTCTCTTCCTGTTCTGTATGTCAAAGGATACATCTGAATCTGCGAGTTGCACAAGCAAGAAGAATCCTGATCAATCTACCTCCACCAGGCAAAAAAGCAAGGAAGTCCTTAGGAAGCTTCTTCAAAACGAAATCAGCCATGCCAGCAGCTCTGCAACTTGAAGAAGCCATAGCATCTGAGCTAAACAGCTACCTGCTTCTCCATCCATTGACAGTGAGGAAGATCCTCTGAAATGGTGGAGACTCCATCAGATACATTTTTCAAGAATGAGCAGGGTTGCAAAAAGTATCTTGTGTGTTTCGGCCACCAGCTCACCTTCAGAGAGAGTGTTTAGTACTGGGGGTAATGTGGTGACATGTCACCGTTGCAAAAAACCAGAAATGGTGAACATGCTGGTTTTTCTCGCAAAAACCTTTAAGAAAGCAATCAATTTTTGGTTTGTTTATTGCTATGACAGGAGTTAGGTTAGTTCATCTTAATTTTTTTATGTTGTCTGTTTTATGACCTAATTTATTAGTTTGTTTATCAAGCAGTTAATACTGTACAGTATGTTATTTCATTGTGAAATGTGTGCAGTGAAATACAATTTTAAAGTTTATTTTTGGAATTTAGGTAAGTTAACAGAATTTATTTTATGTCTGTTTTAAGACATTTATTTAAAGTTGTATTACTGTTAATACTATGTTATTCCATTGTGGAATGTTTTGTTATGCACTTCTGGTGCACTGAGTACATTTAGAATGTTACATGCTTGAAAAAGTAAAACAATTACCAAAATCGCAAATAAAATCGCAATGTGATTATTTCGTCCATATTGCACAGCCCTACTGTCTACACTCAAACTGTGAGCTGCTCAGCCACTGAAGGATATCTTGAGTAATTGAAGGCCATTGCAAAGAGAGTGGAAGGCCTTTTCAAAGTGTTCAAGAGGAATTGGAGAAACTCAGAGAAACCCATTCTGTGAAACAAGATCCATCTATTTCTCAACAGTGAGCTGCGATGGCTCTAGCAGTGACTCCAGGGTGCAGAGGCTATTGTCCCACAACCAATACGTAGCTATCAGACTTCCAGCCTGATTTATTCAAAACTGACACAAACTCAAACCTCGGAACCTAAAGACCCAACCAAGAATAAAACTACAATTGTGTTCCCTTCTCCTGGAGCCACTACTGGTGATATTACTTTAACAACCGGCCCTGCTTTCTCCACAAATATTCTGGACCCACCCCGTGTCCGGAGAATGGTGGTCGAACATATACTGAAAACAAGCGAAACTACTCGGTCACAGCAAACCTCAGTCCATCTGAGGGTTTTCTCAGGAAATCTCCATATCTGACTTGTACAGATCACGGAAAATCCTTGACAGTCTCTTGCCCCCAGCGGCTGATCTTGTGAAGCATGTGCACCCTCCTGCCCTGCCTGCTTTGTATCTTAAGCTGTTGGAGTCTGTATATGGCTCTGTCAAGACGGAGACGAATTGTTGGCCAATCTCATGGACGCAACAATCGTCTCATTGCTGATTTTCAACTGGAAAAAAAATAAACCCACTTTTGCCGAATTAGCCGTGCTTATTCGAACCCAAGAAGACAAACATGCCTCTAAGGAGGAACGGATGAGAAAGCATCTTGGGATGACAAAGCCCCATAATGCCTACCCCAAGTCACGGGCAGTATCTAACAAGTCTCAGTCTGTTGCTGTGATGTGCCTAACTGTGATAGTTCTGAAACCAGTCTCCTAAACAAATTGTGGAAATACAAGCCCAAGTTACAGTTTTAAAGCAATCTCCTGATCAAAAGACCCCAAAGAGTCATTCTGATAGGGCTGAGTTGACCACTTTAAAGAAGATGGTGGAAGAATTATGCACCCAAGTAGCTGTAGTGAAAGCATCGGTCACCCAGGGACTGAAACAGAACCAAGAAGAGTTGGAAATGGCTATGCTGCAACATCAGGTTGCGGAGCTGCAAACTCAAAACGCTGCTCGTAAAGCGCCTCGAATTTCTAACACGCAGAGACAACTTGAAACAGAAACAGATAAGAGTCCCAAGAGAGGCCAGCTGAGAATTAACAGACCACGACCCTGGTACTGTTTTCGGTGAGGAGAGGATGGGTATGGGATCAGAATCCCGCCATAAGTATTGCGGGCATATTTAAAAATATAATAAGCATAAATCAAAACATTTTAACCGTGAGTCAGAACTTTAAACACATTTTAATGATATTGCACAAAACTAATACATAAGACAAAGTTGTTCAAATCGCAAAAAAAATTATGTTTTCCTTGGTTGTTTTACAAATTTTTGTGTTCTATTATATTTTCTCTTATATTTTATTTTTTTTTCTAAGCATACGTTATTTTCCCTCGCTTTTTTTTTCACGTTCTTCGCTTGCTTTTCCAAATGCTGCAGTTCGAGTTTCATGGTAATTAGGGCAGGCTTTTGTGTCACCATTGTTCCACTAGTTCTAAATTGACAGCTCCTCCTCTAGCCAATCAGTCGAAGAGGGTGTTGACGTCACTCAAACGCGACTCGCGGCATACCCTTGAAGGTGGATGTGGCAAGGGGGGCGTGGTCTAGCGGAGTCTGGAGAGAGAGAGACAGGAAATCGGCGGGAAATAAGTAGGTCAAGACTGATTGTAAACACCTGTCTGTATTTACAGTGATTGGCGGGAAGAGGATAAAAGCCAACACGAGGGGGGGAGAATCAGAAAAAAGAGTTTGGCTGAGGAATAGACGGTGTCGAGAGGACGCATACCGGAAACCAAGAAAGCGAACTTATGTGCCAGGAGGCCATACTTAAATATTATTTACCTTTGCTTTATGTTTTATGATTTTGAGAATAAAAGCTTACCAGCCACGCCGACCCTATCTCCTTCCTTCCACACCTACGAACCACTTTACAGTGGATTATAACCATCATCTGCAAACCCCGGACAAGGTACACAGGTTATTGAACATAATTATATCGTTACTGAGTGTCAGATTGACTTCATATATCTGTTATGAGTATGCTGTGCCAGGCTTTTAAGTAGTTTGCTGTCTAATTCCACCTAATAGTCCGTTGAGTTAACATACATGTGTCCTGTTAGCTGGGTTTAGTCAGCGGTGCTATAGTTTACAGTTAACGTTGCTCTATTAAATTATTTAAGATTATTGGCTGTGTATTTAGAAAGACTGAATTGGTGTAAATGCGTGATGTTGCTAGCTCATAACAATGATTATGTCATGCGTATCTTAACTCATTTAGACGAGCACATCGTGTAACGTTAGCGTCTTTTCTCAGGCTTTTCTGGGTGAAGGTAACATTAGTTGACTACTGTTGAGAAATTCTGGTTGGTATACCATCTATCAGTAATAAACATAATCCAGGATAATTGCCATTTAAATACTAAATGTTATTGCAATGGTTTCATAATTAGACCCATTTTAATATACGTTGCAGTCTCGTGCTAAAATTGTTTACAACACTTGCTACAACTAAAACACATTCAAAAGATATGTATTAGTAGTTTTCCTTTGTATGATTCATGTTTTTCTCTAGGAAAGCAGCTGTTCCCTATGCAACATGTATCAGTGCTTGGCCTCTTGCATCAAGAAATCCACTGTATGGATTGCTGGACATGTTTATGGAAAGGATCTCTGCAAGAGACAACAGTGTAAGTTACATTTCTTTACCAGCATTGTTTTTTTGAACACGTTTGTAATTCTGTCGACTTGCATTTTTTCCAGCACGATGTTGACTACATCCTCAGCCACGTTTATCCAGAAATGAGTGCAAGAGTGAGTTCCACAGCTTTGGTAAAACGGAAGATCATAAGCTACTTTTAAATATTTCCATCAAGAAACGTGGAGGTGGGCTTTGCATTGTATACTGCATCTAAAATTTGCTAACTCAAAGGCTATCTAAGATATGACTTTCCTCATCAGAGAATTAATTTAAGATTGTCAAAAACACATTTTAGCATTTATTGAGTGGATTGGATCAGTGAATTTCATTTTATTTATGTTCCATTTTATTTTGCTTTTTGGAGTTACTTTTGATGTAAAATAGATATCATCGCTGTCGGGTGGAAATATCGTACATTTTATTTTCCATTATTATTATTGGTCACTCCTTGTTTACCACTACTGTAAAGTTTTGGCATTGTTATTTAAATAAAGCCTTCTGAAAGTGACTGCTTTTATTATATTTTCAGCCAAAAGGTGTTAATTTATACATCAATTACTATTTTTTATGGAAGAATGGAGTACAACATTTTTTTACAATACAGCTTTTATTTTCTGTGTGCTAAGCATAATCACCTTTATAATGGTGTTAAATGACACAAAAATAATACAAATGACATTAATAATAGTATGATGCTTTAAGATTCAAGTAGCAACAAGATGCGTCACAAAATTGAACACTAAGTAAATATCTCTGAATTGTGAAATTTGCTGAACTGAGCCATAACATGATAGCATACACACCATCCACATGAGGGACTGTTACTCTAGTGTTTTTGCTCCTCCAATGAGTCCTCAAGCGCTGTCTTGCTCCAAAAGGTCCTAGGATAAAAAAAAATATACAAGTTCAAGTATGCATCGTTCTGTGTATTTTTAATCATAATATGGACACCTGGTTTCAAAGCTGATTGGGGTAAAATTCTACTTTAAACAATGTCCATCTTTTTTTACGCACTTTGTCAATTAAGACTAAGACAATTAAATGTTAAACCGTTTCCTATGTACACACGAGTGTAATCTCATGCTCTTTGATGTAATTCCTTGCATCCGAGCAAAATTCCCAAAACACATCTGTTCCACGGTAACAATATGTTCAATTAGCGCTTATTATTGATTTAATGCACTACTGTGAGAAAAGACGCTGGATCATGTGCTCGTCTAAATGAGTTAAGATACGCATGGCATTATCATTCTCATGAGCTAGCAACATCCCACATTTACAACAATAGTCTTTATTTCTAAATACACAGCCAATAAAACCGCGAGTCGCGTTTAAACTCAACTCAACTCAACTTTATATAGCGCTTTTTACAATTTTCATTGTTACAAAGCAGCTGTACATGAGACGATTGAATACAAGAAAAACAACTAAAGTCATATACCTGTAAAAACAAGAAAAAGGTGAAAACAACAAAAGACAGACATACAAATGCTCCACACACACAATATGCATACACACTACACACATTGACATAGGCACACACGCACCAACACAACTCGCACACACGCACAGTGAAAGCACACATTTGAGATAAAGAGAGAACCGCAGGTCAAATATTAAACGGACTATAAATTCTTATATGCAATATTAATTATGTCTAACTTCTAAATTCTAAAGTGACGTCAACACCCTCTTCGACTGATTGACCAGAGGAGGAGGGGGTGCCAATTCAAAAATGGTGAAAAGCGCCCTAATTACCATGAAACTCGAACTGCAGCATTTGGAAAAGCAAGCGAAGAAAGGGAAAAACAAGCGAGGGAAAAAATAACGTATGCTTAGAAAAAATGAAAATATAAGCAGAAAATATAATAGAACACAAAAATGTGTAAAACAACCAAGGAAACATTACTTTTTTTGAGATTTGAACAACTTTGTCTTTATGTATTAGTTTTGTGCAATATAATTTAAAATGTTTAAAGTTCTGACTCACGGTTTTAATTTTTTGATTTACGCTTATTATATTTTTAAATATGCCCGCAATACTTATGGCGGGATTCTGATCCCATAGATGGGCACCTGGCCAATGACTGCAAGAATGCTGCGAACCCTTTCAAAGTCGAGGAGAAGCGACTTAAGTTGAGAGAGCAACAAAGCCAATGGGACTCTCTGCATGGAAGGCCTGCCCAGCCTTTAAACTAAAAGGGGTCTCTGTCAGTGGCGGCTGCTGATCTTTTAAAGAGGGGAAGCTCATTTTCGGCCTAAATCATAAAAATTGTCCATTTATTTATATGTAAATTCTGCCCTACGTTCCTCCTTTTCAAGAAAATGCTCTGTAACCCTGTCGTACCAACTAGGCGTCTTTTCCAGTGACTTGACCAGTTAAAAAATCCCATCTGCGCCCCTGTTCTACAGTACTCCCCAGTGAGCAGTTAAATCTGCATTTGTGGATTTTTTGTTTTTTTTATATATTAATAGTAAAATGATGATTGTTTTTTATTGTTTTGGAATCATTTTCAAATCTCTCTGATTTATGTTTGAGGGCATTTTTATAGCATCTGTGTTGGATTATGCATACACAATTGGTATTAATGATCAAAACAATGTTTATTGTAAAGAGAAATTATTTTATTGAAACATGAGAACACTAATACCAGGAATCCATGATACGCCTCATGCTCATGAATCTCATGCCCACCCATATTGCTGAAATTCCTGTACTCTCCAGGTCTGAACCACAACATTCTGCCTCTGTAGTGGGGCTGCTCATACATGAGCCAGTGACCGTCCATCACATGGCAGGACTGACAGTGACATGCGGTAGCGGTCCATGCATGAGTCACAGTCATCCATCATCTCATTCATCTGTCCTCCAAAGTTCTCCCTCTCATAGATCTTCATTCTATAGGATCCTCTGTACTGTATGGGAAAGAAGTTGACATACGTAAATGTTGACATAAATCTGGAACAGATACATCACAATGATCTCTGTGCTCACCATGGGGATCATGCGGCAGGATCTGGTCCAGTTGCTCATTCCAAACATAGACATGTAGTCAGCGTACTCGCCCCTCTTAAAGAAATACTGGTTTCCCATGTAGTTTGGATGATCGTACATCATCCAGCATCCGCTCTCAACTCTACAGGAGTGACAGCGGCTCAGGTAGGAGGACATGTCAGAACAGTCGCCCATACACTCATAAGAGCGACCCTGGAAGTTCTTGTCCTCATAGAAGGTGACCTGAAATTCATATTTAGTGATTCAAAGTTAAATATACCAAAACAAAGTAATTTGTGTGATATTGTTGTGAATCAAGTTTACCTTCATGTTTGTGTTGGTTGATCTTCAGTAGTTCCACAAAGGAGAAGCTGATTCTGGTTGTTGGGTGACTGCTGTCACTCGTACCTTTATACTAGACCAAGACTAAAGACTACACAGCCTCTATTGTTAGTCAGTTCCTGACAGTGCAAGTTAAAATAGAGGCCATTGTAGCTAAAGCTTGGTGTACTGCTGGTCTTAGTATGTAGGTGCGTTAGGTTTGTAACACTTCACAGGTTTATGTATTCTAAAGTGTTAGTATTCAACATTGGTGACCATAACAAGTTCAAATTTACCCAACTTTTCCCACTGTAACAAAGGTTAAACATAAGCCAAATACAGTGGTCTTTCAAAATAAAAATAAAAATGTTTTTACTATTTATTCAATAATATTACATTCCTGTCGGTTTCAAATGTACAACATAAGAAGAGCAAGACCTGGTTGCAGTTGTGCTGCTGAATTATAGATTAGAAAATAATTATATTTTAGAAGATTAATATTCTGTGTTTGTATTAACTTGCTTCCCTTGGGAAAGCCAACAACAGAAAAAGTTAGCCAAATTGACAACAACAAAAGGGTACATGACACAAAATAACCTTTTTTGTTTTATTTTTTGAGATAAGGCTGTTCTAACTCATATAATGACTCATGTGTGTTTTTAATCCCGTAGTTGTTTATATTAAATTAGTAATTTGCTATTTAATTAGTATTTTAGTTCCTTAATTAGCTTTAGTACTCCCAATTTACCCAGTTCAATTTCTAGCTTGGTTTAATTAGCAATGGTACCTTTAAACAACCTTTCCCCATATAGATGGTATAACCAGTTCACCCCCAAACCCAAATCACAAAGTTGTAGCAACCTTTGTGTTTACCTTTCAGAACAATTTAGATAAAAGATGAAAAGCAAAGATAAGAAACAAAATAAAACAGCAATTTGAACAATACATTTCAGGTAAGTTGTATAATGACACACCAATCAGAGTCCTTTCAAGTAATTGTCTTTGACAGAAGTGACTCAACCAACTTTAGTTCAGTTCAGTGTTCCTTATATTCCTGTTCCAGCATTCCGGCTAAAGAACACAGAAATGGAACTCAGTTCTTATTTCTTAGTTGAATACGTGTGATCCCACCACTTTGATGAACATAAACCGTTATCCAAGCTCGAGAAAACCAGGTGGCTCGCCAGTTTCCACCAATGTTGAACATTCCTCGTTGATGGCAGAAACCGTTCTAGCTCAGGACTCCAAGAACCTCCTTGTTCAATTTCAAAGGGAAATGTGAAGGATGGGAAACAACCAGATGGGAAAAGAAAAGAGGGAACAAAACAAACTCCGAACTCTGATGCTGCTGGTCCAGGACTTTCTGAACTACATGAATCTCTGCCAGCACAACTTTAGGAGGGATCTTTATGTCATTTTGCGTTCCATTCTTAAGCAAAACAGACAACTTGGAGGGACGTTTACAGGGCAAGGTGTGCAGACAGTTTGCAATCAGCAGGCCACTTGGTAAGGGATCCGAAGGAGGCTCGAGAGTCACCCACCTCTCTGTGTGGGGGCCATGTAGATGGACAAAGCCTTCCAAGACCACTGTGCTTCCTGCAGGCACGACTTCAGGGGAGTTTCCTCGCAACTTTACATAACCCAGAGTCTCACTGCTGTCTTGTCTCCACCTGGCTTCTAAAACTTTGAGTACTGCTTGGTAACCAGGGAAGTTTGACTGGAAGTTAGCTGCGTTTTCTTTGGCACACTTACTGTGGAGCACATCTAAAGAGTTGGTCCCGACTAAAATTTGTGAGAGACTTGTCAGATTTGGTACTTCTAGGGCTAGGGTGGGGACTTCAACTTCAGTACCTACGAATGCCTTGGGGAATTTCAGGGTTAACTCAATGTACCCCAGATACGGCACAGCCTTTCCGTTTGCTCCTTCTACCTCCAACAAGTTTTCCAACGGCTTCAAGGGAGAGTCTGACAGATTTAGTTCATAAAATGACTGAGGAATTGTTGTAGCCTGTGACCCTGTGTCTAAAAGGCAATCTACCTCTCTCTCTCCAATCGTGACCTTGGCTGTGCATTTAATTCCAGCTAGCCCCTTTGGCAAAATTTCAATGGCGGTGTACTACTGGCTGCTCACTGCAGGTATCTGTTTGTAACATCCAGGGCGACAATCTGAACATCTGGTCTCCATATGCCCTTCTACAGAGACCAGTCGCGATTTCTTTAAGACTGCAAGGGAAGCTCAGCTTCCCCTATAATTGTCAAAAAATGAATGGTCAAATATATGTACAATTATGTTAACATTTTATTGACTAAAAATACGTAAAAACACGTTCATCTCGAACGAAAACAATTTCGTTCAGAATCAGCTACTTAGGTCGGCTGACTCGATTTCCTTCTCATTCATTCCCGTAGCGTACAGTGCATTACTCTGTTGAACCCCAGCGTCCATTGACTTCAATGGGGCTGCTTTAAACAGTTTTTTTCAGTGCTTAGAAACAAGACAGTCATTGGATAATGCTGCGATTATGTCCCGCCCACGGACGCTCAGCGTCTCTGGGATGAATGGAGGAGTGGGCTGGCCCGGACTCCGAGCGGCGTCTGCGTGATGATTGGAGGGTCTGTCATCTCTTTTTAATCCACTTTTATGTCCTAAAACGCTCGTTTTTTGGGGTCGACAGCTTATAAAACGTATTTCTTGTTTTTTTTTTAGCTTGTTTGCTATACACATTGTCACATATCAGCTTTTTAGACATTTTTTTTTTTTTTTTTTTTTTATAAATCATAAATGACAAGGAGGCGGCAGCTTCTCGCAATGCAAAGAGACGGTTGGTGTGGGCGTGGTCTTCAGATTATGACGCGTATCACTCTGTGTCTCCATTTCCAACTCAGTCCCATCGCGGACAAACTGCTGCAACCTTCATCGTATATTTCACACAATTTCACACCACATTCATTGTTTCAGTTTAACATAATTCCCACATTTCCTCCCGTTGAGTATATATATATATATATATATATATATTAGATCGTTTGTTCATTAATTCATATAGTCTGAACTAGCCAGCTAGCAAACTGCACACGATGGCAGACAGTGCTAATATTGTCGACCTGATTTTGGCAAAGCCATTAGAAAGTCTTCCTTACGAGGAGAAACTTAGAATTAAACTGCAGGGCAGATCAACACCTAAGATTGATTTAGTGCAAAAGATAGGGAAAAGTAACAGGTCTTTTCAGCTCTCCTGGTATGACAAAGTTAGCTGGCTGACTGGAAGTGCTGTGAAAAAGAAAATGTACTGCTGGCCATGTCTCTTGATGAAACCATCTCATGGATGTGTTGTTTGGTCAAAATTGGGGTTTGGAGATCTGTCAAACTTTGACAGGGCATATAAAAGGCATGAAAATAGCTGCTGGCCATTGAGAGGACACTACGTAACTAAGACGTTTTTCATAGTAAATTCCTTTGGAGGAAAATCACTTGGGGCCCTCCAGACGCGCCTCCTAAAAAAACATGTGATTGCAAACGACCTATACCCTTTATGTACGATACGTTTTGTATCACCTCGAATGTGTACTTAAGTCTCTTGGGGTAGTCTATGTCAAGAAGACGCATGAGTGTAGCAAAGGCAGTTAGTTGCAACATCTTCCAGGTCATGTTGGATGATCTGCTCCTCCAGAACCACTGCAACATTCACAATCTCCTTTGCCATCAGTGATAAGGAGAATGCCAACGTCAACTTCTTTTGTGGCATCTTTTTCTGAAATGGACAAAGATATTAGTAATTAAACATATAGAATATCAAATGTAATGTGCTACCCTATTGGAAAAGAAAGGACAAAGGCAACACTGAGGATTTCCACTGCATTTTAAATGAATCCAAACAACAATTCCAAATTCATTTTAAAACTTCACAATCTATGCAGGGTAAAAAAAATGAGGTCTCAGTGTAACGGGTATATATATATATATTATCTAAAAAAATCATTCTTTGGGGAACTTTTATTTTGACAGGCGGATTGGTTTGGGGGAGAGAGGGTGCGTTGATGAAGAAAGGAGAGCACGGGGAAGAGGTACGGAGAGAAAAAAAGTGAGTGTTGTATTGAGAAGCTCGTCCGATGAAGTAACTTAAATGAAAGTTAAATCGGGGCTTGGTCGAATAAAGGACGACAACAAGTGAATTTTTTTCTTTGGGGAGCTGTGTCCCGCGTTTCGTAGTTTTCTTGTGAGTTTGATACGTGAGTCTCATTGCGTTGAACTGCTGGAGTGACGCAGTAATGTTTGGTGAAGGCTACGAGAGAACTGTGAGTGCATTTAAAGTACAAGTTTAGTTTGATTCGTATCGATTGAAGAGATTTTTTTTTACATTTTTGTTAAAGTATTGGACTTCTACCTTGATTGAGAAGCACTCGTACGGACTAATGTTTCCAGACGACTAGTCACGCGCATTCGAGTGTCATTGCACGTGCGGTACGAATTTCAGCTTGCAGTTGGAGCGGAACAGTTTTTTGAAGATTTGAGTTTAAGACTATTTTGTGTTACCCTGCCATCCAACGACATCTCGGTTTGACATCTCAAGTGGTGTATCTCAGTTTAATACATCCCTGTTGGTTCATTTCATTTTGATTCACCTCAGTTTGATTCATTCTTTTTCGACTCACTTTGATTCACTCATTTTGTTGGGGACATTTTCATTGAGCTTGAGCGATATTGCTGCGAAACCTCAAGATGATTTCAACGCACGCTACGTCAGGACAACTCATCTAAGGTCTTCAACCTATTCCTAATTTATTTTTTATAATTTTCTTTTGATTCGAGGAACGTTGAACTGTGAGAGTTCAGTTGCATCACAGAAACTAAAGCGAAGTGAGTGAGCACATAAAGGGACATTACACGTGAGTGCTCTTCCAGATGTGAAATGTCATTGTGTATATTGATGTTGTTGTTTTTTTTTTAAATGTGATTGCCTGATTATTTGAAGTTGATCATTTGAAAAACTGAAACTCATCATAAGTGGTGTTTACAAAGGGTTTTTCTTATTTCATTTTGAAGTGGAGTTTATCTCTGTACAAGTAAAAATTACATTGAAAAGGATTAAGTTGTAATGAGGAACTTATTTTGTGATTATTATCCGAACTGACTGTTGAGCAGTGCCATCATCACAGAAATAAGCCGAAGTGAGTGAGACATAAAGGACATTACACGTGAAGTTCTCTTCCCAGATGTGAGGTGAAAGTCATGTATATATGTGATGTTGTTGTTTAAAAATGTGCATTGCCTGATAAGTTGCTCAGTTGTTGAAAAAAACTGAAAATCCGTCATAAGTGGTGTTACAATTAGGTGGTTATTCTTATTTCATTTTGAAGTTTGCGCTGGAAAGTTTAAACAAGTTTGGGCTTGGACAACTTTGTAAAAGGCATAAGTTGAAATGGCTAAACTATTTTGTGAACTATACCTGATTTGATTTGGTACTTCCTGTATCACGACAGAAGAGTACAGACAGAAGGGAAAGGACATAGAGAATAATTGTGCATTTGCAATTGACTGCTTACTTCATGGTAGCTTTTTGTTTTAGGATGTCAAGCAGAGTAGGGCGTCTCGGATACTTTATTAGACCAGGGGAGGGAGGGGTATATTAGACTGCCCACACATTTTACTTTTACTTCAGGAAGCCAGTGACATTAAGTTGAAGCCTACCCTCATCGGTCTGTACATTCCAGTAGAGTAGAATACAACATACACACATTTAGTGTAACGAGATTAAAAGCACTGAAGGCGGGGACTAAGATTTTCGTTATTCAGTCTTCCGTGGCAGCACTAATACATTTTCCCCTACAGGACGGGTTAAATACCCGCTACATAAGTGGCGTCACGAACAGGATCCATACTTAGCCTAATTTTTGTTGTTGTAGTATTCTGTCCCAGGTCTGTGAGCAAGAAGAAAAATGGCAGAACTGGAAGAACTGAAGAAGGAGTTCGTGGAAATGCAAAAGAGATTAGCGGAGCAAGCTGGGGCGTTGGATCATGCCAGAACGGAGCAGCGAGAAGCCCTGTCATTGGCCAGAGCAGTAATGGAGCAGCAAACATCCACTCGTGCAACCCCAGCAACAATCTATATCCCAAGAGATCACAAACTGACCGATTTCACTGGAACTACAAAATCTGGAGAAGGAAGTGTGAAGAGTGGATTGGTTCTATGAAATCAGCCTTCGAGTCATGAAGGTGCCAGAAGGAGATCAGGTGGAACTGATAAAGCAGCACTTAAAGGGAGAGGCTAAAGATACTGTGAGGTTCATGATGGAAGAAGTGGATAACAGTGTGGGTCCATTTTCCAGCTGCTCCAGGAAACCTATGGAGACAAGGTACCTATTGGCACAGGTTGAAAGACTTTTATGATCGGAAACAAGCTCTTGGTGAGACCATACGCGCCTATGCTTACGATTTACGAGAAAAGCTCCACAAGGTGAAACGCAGAGAGCCCAAACGAGTTTCCAGATGAAGAGAGTGTTTTGAAAGAGCAGTTAGTCCTTGGACTGAGGGATGATTTCCTAAGAAGAGAGATGAAACGGAGGGTCAAGAAGAGCAACGCTTGACTTTTGCACAGCTGATGCAGGACGCCATCACATGGTCTGAGGAAGAGGAAGCACGACCTGAGTGTAACCTGAAGACCCCTGTGCATGCGAGAGTAGCAGTTCACACTACAGTTACAACTGGTGACATTCCATCCTCACTGACATTAGAAAAGTTGCATGAGGCAATAGAGAAGATAGCTGCACGGCAGGAAGAATTGTACAGAATTGTCCATAGTCAAGGGAGAGTCGATCCCCAGCCTGATGTTATGAGGAGGCAGCCCTGAACAGTGAAGGGCAATATATCTGTTACACATGTGGTCAACCAGGCCACACCAGTCGTCGTTGTAGGCAGTTTAAGGAGCTGGGTAACCGGGGCACCGCGTCATCACAAATGGGAAGTATCTGAGGTGTTAAGAGGACCTTCGTCAGGGGACAATGCAAGCACCAGTGGGCCTTCCGTAATCCGGAGCCATACAGCGGATTGGAATGCAGATATAGCACCAGAAAACACTAAGGGATAGTGCTTTTGGAGACTGTTTGACAGTGGATGTGAAAATAGCAGGGGTGCCCACCAAAATGCTTGTTGGACACCGGTTCAGAGGTTACCACCATCTCAGAGTCTCACTTTAAACATCATTCGGAGCACAAGAGATACAGCTTGCGTCTGCTAACTGGGTGCGCCTCACTGCTGCAAACGGACTAGACATTCCTGTTCTTGGATGTCAGGCAGACATAGAGTGCATGGGAAAGCTGCTTCAGGGAAGTGTGTTTTCGTGATAACAGACTCGAACCCCGATGTGAAGGAGATGAAGGGATTGGCTGGAATTGTAGGGATGAATGTGCTTAGTGAATTGAAAAACTTTGTGCTGTCTGGAAAGGATTTGGGGAAGGAGAGCAAAGTGAGCCAACGTGCAGATGCTAATGTCAGACGAGTGATAGCAAAAGTGAAAAAAGATGAAGAACTCTTGGGCCCAGAGGGAAGGATAGGATTTGTTAAGGTGTCTGGGAAGCAAGTTGTGATAATCCCACCCTTAAGTGAGAAGATTGTGGAGGGCCACTGCAGTATATACCTCATCAAGTGAAGCATCAAGTGTTGGTGGAGGGCGGGTTCCGTTACCCTTCCAAAAGGATTGTTGGTAGCCAATGTGCTTGCAAGCCCAGAAAAAGGGAAAGTTCCCGTGCGAGTGTTAAATCTCTGTCAAAAAGCCATCAGGTTGATGCCGAGATCCAGGATTGCAGTTGTGTCTAAGCCTCAAAAAGTAGTCCCAAAGCAGATGGTGGAATTCGAAGAAGATGAGGATGAGTTGCGTGTTAAACGACACGTACAGTGCAGCATTAAGAGTGAGAGCCAGCCGAGCAATTTTCAATTCCAGTTCAGATGAACCAGGACGGACTGTCTGAGGTGCAACAGGAAGAGCTAAATGCTCTGCTGACACGTTACAGGGATGTTTTCTCCAAGAGTGACGCACTATGGCTACACAACAACAGTGACACATAGTATACCTACTGGAGATGCTCAGCCCATAAAACAACGCCATCGACGATCCCACCTCACGTTTTTCAAGAATTTAAGAGACATGTGCAGGATCTTGTCAGTCAGGGGGTACTACGCGAAAGTCGCAGTCCGTGGGCCTCACCTGCAGTCATTGTGATAAAGAAAGACGGAGGTGTTCGTTTCTGCTGCGACTACAGGAGACTCAACCAAGTCACATTTAAGGACGCCTACCCCCTTCCACGTGTGGAGGAATCCTTGGATGCTTTGGGAAATGCACAGTTGTTTTCCACACTGGATCTCACGGCAGGTTATTTTCAAGTGGCGGTCAATGAATCAGATCGGGAGAAGACTGCTGTCACAACTCCGTTCGGGTTGTTTGAGTGGACACGGATGCCGTTTGGTTTATGCAATGCTCCGGCCACTTTTCAGCGATTAATGGGTGCAGCTTTAGGTGATCTGGCTTTTGACGTTCTCTTGATCTATCTTGACGATATCATCGTGTTCTCTGTGGATTTCAAGAGCCATTGTGAAAAGTTGGAGCTGGTGTTCTCAAGGTTGCGTCAGCACGGACTGAAGCTGAAACCGAGTAAATGTTCCTCCCTGAGACCAGAGGTCCGGTTCTTGGGACACATAATTTCGTCGAGGGGAGTTCAGGTGGACAAGGACAAGGTTCAGTGCTTGGATGCATGGCCTTCGCCGAAGAATGTTAGGGGGGTCAGACAGCTGCTGGGATTTATGAGTTACTATCGTCGGTTTGTCCCAAGATTTGCACAGCTGGCAAAGCCCCTACATGCCCTGGTGGGAAAAGGTAATAAAGGCAAGTCAGCAGAACCGTTTGTCTGGAGTGATGAGTGTCAGTCGGCATTCAGAAAGCTAAAGAGTTGTCTCATGTCACCACCGATTCTGGCTTACCCTAATTTCCAGTGTCCGTTCATACTCACGACGGATGGGAGCCTCAACGGACTTGGAGCAATACTCAGTCAAAAGCAGGGGGGCATTGAACGTGTCATTGCTTACGCAAGCAGAGGTCTAAAGGGATCTGAAAGAAATGACAAGTATTACAGTGCTTTCAAGTTGGAGTTACTTGCCCTTAAGTGGGCAGTAACGGAGAAATTTAAGGAATACCTGATTTTTGCTAAATTTCAGGTTATTACTGACCACAATCCTCTCCGCTACCTGGAGACAGCCAACCTCGGAGCAGTGGAACAGCGTTGGTCTGCACAGTTAGCAGAGTTCAACTTTGAGGTGTGTTACAAGCCCGGCAGACAGAACATCAATGCTGACGTTCTTTCTAGGATTCCATGGGGTTTGGAACCCGAGGAGAATGACAATGGAAAAGACTTCATTCGGTTGACATCAGACGAGGTACGGGCATGCCTGTGGCCAGGAAAGGAAGAAGTTGACAAGTCTGTTGTTCGAGTTGCCACACAAGCAGCCATAAGGAAGGGTGTTGATGGTTATAGCTGGCCATCCATCAAAGAGCAACAGAGGAAGGATCCTTGTATAGCACCTGTGTACAACGCTGTACTTGAAAACAGGAGGATAATGAAACGTACGTTCCGGGACATGGAAACCCAGCAAAAAAAACTAGCTAGACAGTTGGAGCGTTGAAATTAAGACATGAAGTGCTGTTCCGGGTGATTACGGATCCAAGAGACGGAGAAGAAATTTGGCAGTTGGTAGTGCCTGAGTCTCTACAGGAGAAAGTGTATAAGGGAGTTCATGAACATGGAGGACATTTTGGTAGCAGGAGTACATTAGAGCAAATGCGACAGAGTTATTATTGGCCTCAATGGCAAATGAAGTACAAAACGTGGGTAACCCAGTGTCGCAGATGTACCTTAGCTAAGGATGTATTCCCCAGGATTCGTGCTCCTATGACCTGTACCAACGTAACCGCACCTCTAGAAGTGCACGAGAATGTTCTAGTCCTTACAGACATGTTTACAAGATTTACTGTGGCAGTCCCGACGAAAAATCAGACAGCAATTACCACCGCCAAGGCTCTCGTACGACACTGGTTTGTCTGCTATGGGTGTCCTGCCCGATTGCACTCGGACCAAGGCAGATGTTTCGAGGCAAGCGTTATAAGGAGCTCTGTAAATTGTATGGAATCAGCAAGAGTCGCACCAGTCCTTATCATCCACAAGGGAACGCGCAGTGCGAAAGGTTTAATCGCACGATGCACGACATGCTGCGAACATTGCCTGCGGAAAAGAAGAAGGATTGGAAAACTTACCTGCCTGAACTTGTGATGGCCTACAATAGCCATGTTCATTCATCGACCGGTTACTCCCCATTTTATTTAATGTTTGGACGGGACGCAAGGCTGCCCATGGGATGTCCTAGGAGGGAAAGACCTAACTGATGATGAGGCAGATGATCTAGATGAGTGGGTAAAGAATCACCATGAACGCCTGAGGACTGCAGTGGAGACGGCAAAGATAACTGCTCAAGAAGCTTCCAGGAGAAGGAAGAGGGTCTATGACCGCAGGGTTTCAGGTGCGCTCATTAGACCTGGTGACAGAGTATTGTTGCGCAACCACAAGTTTAGGGGACGAAACAAAATCCAAGATAAGTGGGAGTCTGTACCGTATTTGGTAGTGCAGCAAAATCACGCAGGTTTACCAGTCTTTACTGTACGTCCTGAGCAGGGAGGTTCACAAAGGTCGTTCACAGAGATCAGTTGAGACATTGTACTTTCTCCTCACCCACAAGGCAGGGTACACATGCGAGAAGAGAAAAAGAATTGCCAGACTCAGACTCACGAGACATTGTTTACATTCCATATACTATACCAAATACATGCTTACCGGGAAGCCGAGGGTGGAGTGGTATGTGTAGAGAGTGATGTAGCCGGGAGTGAGAGTAGACACAGGTCAAGATGAGGAATCTGAAGACTCTGAGATTTCAGTTGCTGACACTAGTGGGGTACCTGATCTTAGACGTTCAAAGAGAGGAAACCAGGGTAGATTGCCTGAAAGGTATAAGGATGATTACATTCTGAAATAAGAGTCTAGAAAGTTCTGTAACTTTAGGGTATTGGGAGAAAACGTCATGTACAATGTGATGTCTTTCTAATATATATATTTTTTTTGTGTTTCAGAGATGAGCCTGCTGAGATGTCGATGGCGTGGCAGGGTTTAGCAGGGGGGAATGTAACGGGTATATATATATATATATTATCTAAAAAAATCATTCTTTGGGGAACTTTTATTTTGACAGGCGGATTGGTTTTGGGCGGAGAGTGGGTGCGTTGATGAAGAAAGGAGAGCACGGGGAAGAGTACGGAGAAAAAAGTGAGTGTGGTATTGAGAAGCTCGTCCGATGAAGTAACTTAAATGAAAGTTAAATCGGGGCTTGGTCGAATAAAGGACGACAACAAGTGAATTTTTTCTTTGGGGAGCTGTGTCCCGCGTTTCGTAGTTTTCTTGTGAGTTTGATACGTGAGTCTCATTGCGTTGAACTGCTGGAGTGACGCAGTAATGTTTGGTGAAGGCTACGAGAGAACTGTGAGTGCATTTAAAGTACAAGTTTAGTTTGATTCGTATCGATTGAAGAGATTTTTTTTTACATTTTTGTTAAAGTATTGGACTTCTACCTTGATTGAGAAGCACTCGTACGGACTAATGTTTCCAGACGACTAGTCACGCGCATTCGAGTGTCATTGCACGTGCGGTACGAATTTCAGCTTGCAGTTGGAGCGGAACAGTTTTTTTTGAAGATTTGAGTTTAAGACTATTTTGTGTTACCCTGCCATCCAACGACATCTCGGTTTGACATCTCAAGTGGTGTATCTCAGTTTAATACATCCCTGTTGGTTCATTTCATTTTTGATTCACCTCAGTTTGATTCATTCTTTTTTCGACTCACTTTTGATTCACTCATTTTGTTGGGGACATTTTCATTGAGCTTGAGCGATATTGCTGCGAAAACCTCAAGATGATTTCAACGCACGCTACGTCAGGACAACTCATCTAAGGTCTTCAACCTATTCCTAATTTTTATTTTTTATAATTTTCTTTTGATTCGAGGAACGTTGAACTGTGAGAGTTCAGTTGCATCACAGAAACTAAAGCGAAGTGAGTGAGCACATAAAGGGACATTACACGTGAGTGCTCTTCCAGATGTGAAATGTCATTGTGTATATTGATGTTGTTGTTTTTTTTTTAATGTGATTGCCTGATTATTTGAAGTTGATCATTTGAAAACTGAAAACTCATCATAAGTGGTGTTTACAAAGGTGTTTTTCTTATTTCATTTTGAAGTGGAGTTTATCTCTGTACAAGTAAAAAGGTTTGGGCTTTTACATTGAAAAGGATTAAGTTGTAATGAGGAACTTATTTTGTGATTATTATCCCTGAATTTAACACTTGAGTACACGACAGAAGGAAAGACATAGAGAATAAATATTGTTGCATTTGCATACTTACTTCATTGTAGCTTTTTGTTTTAGGCTGTCAAGGAGTAGGGGCGTCTCGGCTACTTTATTAGACCAGGGGAGGGAGGGGTATATTAGACTGCCCCACACATTTTACTTTTACTTCAGGAAGCCAGTGACATTAAGTTGAAGCCTACCCTCATCGGTCTGTACATTCCAGTAGAGTAGAATACAACATACACACATTTAGTGTGTAACGAGATTAAAAGCACTGAAGGCGGGGACTAAGATCTTTTCGTTATTCAGTCTTCCGTGGCAGCACTAATACATTTTCCCCTACAGGACGGGTTAAATACCCGCTACATCAGTTTCCCAGCGCAGGATTTTTCTCTCTCTCTGAGTCACTATGCTGTGAGCGGCAGGGATAAACGGCACATTCACATAAAAAAAGTGTGTTTCTAAAACCTGTCAATTTATCCATTGTTTTGATAAATAAACATGAACGGTTGTGGCTGTGCCCTATGTGAAAGAAAGGTCAATGCTGACCAGCTCTTTGTTAATCAAAAGAATGCATTAAAGAGTGTAAACCTTAAAATATATATTTTTTTGTGAACTTCCCTTTAAGAGTTTCCTCTTATGCCACATTAAAATCAAATCGCATACCTCACAGACATGGATTAAACTGCAGGGATCCTCCTTTAGGTAGTATGGGAGTCAAAGGAAAGTAGCAGCTCGTCTCCTCTGGTTTGAAGTCTCAAAACACACAAAAAAAAAAAATGATTAAAATAAAAATGGCCCCTTTTCAAATCACAACAAATTACCTATTTTGGATCCTAAATGGCAAATTTCGACAGAAGGTGACAAGAAGTTTGCATCCCTGGTAACAGCTTATGACTAGATTAGATTTGACAACAATTGACCATTTCTACAAGTGACATGGGGTAATGTGATCAAATATAAAACACATCAAGGGGCTCAATGAGACTGCGCAGGTCAGAACTGCTACTACAACCCAAATTCCGGAAAAGTTGGGACGTTTTTTAAGTTTTAATAAAATGAAAATGCCTGCCTGCTACAGGTCTCAAAATAGTTGGGATGGTGGCATGTTTACCATGGTGTAGCATCTCCTTTTCTTTTCAAAACAGTTTGAAGACGTCTGGGCATTGAGGCTATGAGTTGCTGGAGTTTTGGAATTTGGTCCCATTCTTGCCTTATATAGGTTTCCAGCTGCTGAAGAGTTTGTGGTCATCTTTGACGTATTTTACGTTTAATGATGCGCCAAATGTTCTCTATAGGTGAAAGGTCTGGACTGCAGGCAGGCCAATTCAGTACCCAGACTCTTCTACGACGAAGCCATGCTGTTGTAATAGCTGCAGTATGTGGTTTTGCATTGTCCTGCTGACGTATACAAGGTCTTCCCTGAAATAGACGTTGTTTGGAGGGAAGCATATGTTGCTCTAAAACCTTTATATACCTTTCAGCATTCACAGAGCCTTCAAAAACATGCAAGCTGCCCATACCGTATGCACTTAAGCACCCCCATACCATCAGAGATGCTGGCTTTTGAACTGAATGCTGATAACACGTTGGAAGGTCTCTCTCCTCTTTACCCTGAAGGACACGGCGTCCGTGATTTCCAACTAGAATGTCAAATTTGGAACACTATTCTACTTTGAAATAGTCCATTTTAAATGAGCCTTGGCCCACAGGACACGACGGCGCTTCTGGACCATGTTCACATATGGCTTCCTTTTTGCATGATAGAGCTTTAGTTGGCATCTGCTGATGGCACGGCGGATTGTGTTTACCGTCAGTGGTTTCTGGAAGTATTCCTGGGCCCATCTAGTAATGTCATTGACACAATCATGCCGATGAGTGATGCAGTGTCGTCTGAGGCCCGAAGACCACGGGCATCCAATAAAGGTCTCCGGCCTTGTCCCTTACGCACAGAGATTTCTCCAGTTTCTCTGAATCTTTTGATGATGTTATGCACTGTAGATGATGAGATTTGCAAAGCCTTTGCAATTTGACGTTGAGGAACATTGTTTTTAAAGTATTCCACATTCCTTTTGACGCAAGTCTATCACAGATTGGAGAGCCTCTGCCCATCTTTACTTCTGAGAGACTCTGCTTCTATAAGACATCCCTTTTATAGCTAATCATGTTACAGAACAAATATCAATTAACTTAATAAGTCACTAGATGTTCTCCCAGCTGAATCTTTTCAAAACTGCTTGCTTTTTTAGCCATTTGTTGCCCCCGTCCCAACTTTTTTGAGACCTGTAGCAGGTATTACATTTTAAATGAGCTAATTTAGTGGATAAAAGTGTACAATTTCTCTGTTTAAACATTTGCTATGTTATCTATGTTCTATTGTGAATAATATATTGGCTCATGTGATTTGAAATTTCTTTAGTTTTCATTTTATTCAAATTTAAAATACGTCCCAACTTTTCCGGAATTCGGGTTGTAGTTTGCGTTCTGTACATCTGTAACAGTCTTGGGACATATTTGTCGAGTCCATCAAAGAAGGACTAGTGGAGATTAGTAGAAACTATTTACATAAACTCAGCACGAATCTGTAATGAGAAAATTCAGAACATAAATATAACAGTACATAAGTACAAGTATGGCTTTGGCTCTTTCAGACCATTAAAATTTAACATTTCTCAGCTGGGCCAAACTAAACTAAGAATAAAAAATCCTAATGTTAAAAAGCACAAAACCATTGATATTGAAACAAAACTCAAATCCAAGTCTGACATTTGAATGTGTTTTGAATGTATTATTTGAAAAAGGAATTACCATACTTCCAGCAATACCACCCTTGTGAGGAGCCTGGCTCTCTCAAACAGGGGTGATTTTCAACGACGGCTTTGGCAACATCCTCAATTTGTTTTGATGTTGGATATGCATTGTACTTATACATAGCACATCCCACTTTGTCAAGTATCTCTTCGCATTAACAGCAAAAAGGAAGCCATCTATTTCATAAGTCTCATTGCCTTGTTTTGATCTTAAGTTCAATGTCATAAGAGAACGTTAGTACGTCAAAAGGGTCAGGCCAGTGCCTAGAGCGAGAGGTTGATGGAGGACATGCAGAGGATGCTGAGGTCCCAAAGGCTTTTTCAGAAAAAATATCATCCAATGAGAACACAACAGGGGGCATAGTGGGTTGTTCTGTAACTATTACCTTCAGCCGTGGTCTCTCTATCAAGATGCAAAGTTCATTGTTGAACTCTGGATCTTGAAACTGGATAACAATATCACCCTATAGATCAAGCTTGACCTTGAGTGTAGTCTTCAATTCATCCACTGTCTCTGGAAGATTTTCAATCTGGACTCTACGGATGTCGTCATCGCAAGAATGATGTGAAGCAGCATGCTCGAAGCTTAGCAGAAAGTGCATGGTATTATTGAAATTTGTCTCAATACAATGTACAATGATGAAAATAAACAGAAATAAATACCAGAAACTGTTGGTTCTTTGATTGCAGCATTAAATTACATAATATTAACACAATATCATAATAATCTGTAAGATCATCGCTACTTTGACTGGTTTATTTTGAATATTATAATGTATCACCATGATATCTGTCATCACAGTTAATAATATCACTAGTTCAAATAAGGAATAAGGAAATAAGCAGTTTCAGTAAGATAAAATTGTAGTCACCAAGTTCTAGGAACATTCCTGCAAAATGACAATAGCCTCCAAAAATATGGCATTGTGTGTAATTAACACCAGTTACACACCAGTGTCCAACAGTCCAGCAAAGGTCCAAAGCAACTGATGAGGTAGGGTTAGTGTTCTATGATGTTTTGGTCCAAATTTACAGTCAGGAAAGGCCTCCTGGAGAAATTGCCTATGTACCACAATGTTTTCCTCCAAATAGCATAGAGTCTTCTCAGTAAAAGAGGGTGTCGCCAAAAGTTCAACTATGTCTTCTAATTTGAGCATAACACCCCATGTTTTATCATTTTCAGGGACTAGTTCCCCAATCACCTTTATGGAAGTAGCCGCAACAAAGTCCAGTTCTCATGAAAGTTTCCACTGATTGTACCATTGATGCTGAAACTCGGGGGTATTTTGTTGGGGCAGTTGGTCTTATCAGATAATAAGTAGGGGAAATAATGAATAGCAGAATTGAATTCATCCAATGTGAAGTATTTATTCAAGATCAACTTTTTAAGACAAAAACTAAGCTCAAACGGCACAATGCCCTCTAAGAGGTCATGCAAAAAGTCAGGTGGGAACCCTGTGACTGAATGAAAGTAAGTCAACTTGTTCAAAACACAATCCCATTTGACACCATTTACATTCTGTAAATGTTCATTTTATTTCATTAGTTCATATTTATTTGCCTTATGAGTTAATTTTGTTCTAAGTGGAAATAACCCATCTTTCACTTCAGTTGTCTGAATGTCTTTATGGCTTACTAAACAAAACCAGCAAAATCTATTAACATTGAAGGATTCCTGGAAGCCATCAAGCGAATGAGCAGCTAAATTATCAGCAGAGACAAAAAGCACTGTTCCTTTGACGCCTGCTCCTAACCTCTGAATGAACAGACCCTGGTTTTCAAGTATCTGTATGTCTTTTAAAAGTGGCTCAAGAATTTTCTCATAGCCAAATGTTTTGATATCATTAGTGTGTTACACAGCACTGCAAGGTATATATAATGCAAAGATAATATAGGGAACACACCTTTTTTTTCCTACCAGTACCTAAAGGATTGCATATTTCGAAATTTTCTATACATAATCCAATGGCAATTGACAGCTGCTGTCTTGAGAATAGTGGGTTTTCTTTATAAAATAAGCCGGCATGAAAAGTTTTAAAATTACCAGATTGCGATGCAAGAGATTCCTCAGTATTGAGTAACTTAATATAGGGACATATACAAATGTCTTTTTCCTGGTAGTATTATCAAAAATATATTGCTTTCCTGTAGCTCAGTGGTAAGAGCATTGCTTTAACAACGCAAGGTTGTGGGTTTGATCCCAGGGGACTGCACATACCTATGTATAAATGTATAGGATAATGCAATGTAAGTCGCTTTGGATAAAAGCGTCTGCCAAATGCATAAATGTAAATGTATATTCTACAAGCTCAATGACATGAAAGCTTTTTTCTGAAAAACAGTGACCTTCTATGGTCAGTTCCAAATGGTCATGTCTTTGAAAGTAAACAGAGAGGATTAGTTTCCTGCAATGTTTCTCTTACAGCTGTCAAAACAGTGCTATCCCCATTACCCCAACAATTATGTTCCCTCAGCACATTCTCAATTGACCTACTAGTAAACTCTCCTGCTTAAAGACCTAACTCATGCAGTTCATTAACTATCTACTGTATTGCTGATTTGGACATGTGTTTTCATACTTAGCAGTAAGGATGCAAGTCTGTGAGTAATTGATGCCATTGTTAATATATTAAGCCATACATCTCTATACCAAGGTTCCTTTTAACCCAGAATTGCAGTGATATGTACATTTGTGTCCAGTAAGGCTGAATACACAATAGTTGACACTGCTTAAAAGGACAGTTGACAGTTTCCTTATGGCGGATTCAGACAGTATGCGGTGAGCAGTGGAATTGCTGCGCAGCAGCCGTCTTTCTCTCTAGTTGAAGCGCTTTGTGCAGTCTAGGCGGTGTTCTAAAATGTTCTATGATTGGCTGATAATAATCTGTTCATTGATTGGTTAAAACGACATGGCTGCCGCTCACAAGAAGATGGGCTGTGCCCAAAATACCATCACTTGCGGTCTTTGCACTTGACCACTTGACTACTTTCATGACGTATTTCCTGTTTATGGCCCTAGTGTTCTAGTGGGCGTGAAGATCCCAAGTGAGCATTTAGTATTTCTAACCCGATGGGACACACTTAGCAAGTGCAAACATGTAACGTTAATTAATTTGGTGTTTCTAATTAGATGAGAGATAAAACAGTTTTACAAAATACATAACTCTGGAGTTTTCACCAATAAGATATGTAACACTACGTTTTACTACAAACTGATATATGTAATATCTAATTATATAGTCAAGTCAGATTTATTTGTATTGTATCAAAGCAGCTGTAGACAAAAGAAAAACACATGTTAGCCAAACATAAAATAAATAATGATATAACCTTAAAAAGCAGTAGTATAACATACACTGGAAAGCTTTCCGCAACATCCGAGCAAAAAGTCTCATGATTAATATCCAGAACAAGATGCATGATGGGATACGCTTAGCCTTCATACCACTCCGAAGCAGTATTCAAGCTAGTGTGGGTTTAGTGTGCGTTAAGCACACTGCATTTTTAAGACATTGGACACACTTGCCCTCTTCCTTCCTGTCGCTTGCACGCGCTCTCAAGTGGCCAAGACCACAGGTGGGGGTAATTGGACACAGCCATCATTTATTTTTATCTTCAGCGGTGCCTGCCGCAAAGAGCCGTGCCCGTGGAAGTGGCAGGATTTTGGGTGCACGAGCGCCGCTTGGCCAATGAAACCCTCACGTTTTGCCGCTTACCACATGTTTCCCATTGAAAATAAACTGGACAAACACGGCTGCTGTTTACTGTGTGAATGGCCCATAACGCTTCATGAGTTCCCAAATGTACTGCTCAATTGTTAATGGCTCAGACAAATTGCACAATTCACACTGTTACCGATGAATTAATATACTGGATTGAGATTTTTGGTTAACAGTTGGCTGAAACTGATGAAGCACAGATTTTAACACAGATAGAATGCACTTTAATTTTAGAAATTGTATGTGTCTAATACATGCATGGGCAACTTATAACACATCAAAGATACAGAAAAAAATGTGTTCGTGCCATATTACCCCTTTAAGAACAACTTGTGTCTTAAAAGAACACAAACAGTCACTATAGATGCAATGTAAGGGGCAAGATCTACTGAAATGTCTACTGACTTTTTTGTGGTGTCCCCTTCCCAAAGTTCCCTTCGAAGGGCAATATAACATAACCTATAGAAATGAGGTTTATTGATGTATTCCACTTCAAGCAGATTGTTGTTTCACAACACATGAAAACACTACGGCCTGACAGTGGTAGTTTTATTTCCATCTCTAGAGGTCACTTTTTACTCTTTCTTCCTGCATATCACAGTTGAGCCAAATGCAACCAGTTATAAAACGATTGGTGGGGATTATTGCAGATTAGCGATAGTTTAAACGTCTCGGTTACGTATGTAACCTGTTCCCTGATGGAGGGAACGAGACGTTGTGTCGAGAACGACAGATGGGGTTCGCCCTTGAGAACCAATCAACTCTGACTACTATAGAAAAGGCCAATGAAATTTGGCGAATGAAATTTGCATGCCGGTCTCCGCCCCCGGATGTCCGGTATAAAAGGAAGCCGGCGTGCAGCATTCACTTACCTTTTGTTCTGAAGAGCCTGAGAGCCTCTCACGACTGCAGCAGAATACGATACGTGTTTGTGGCATAAGGGACACAACGTCTCGTTCCCTCCATCAGGGAACAGAGGTTACATACGTAACCGAGACGTTCCCTTTCTGTCGGTCTCTCGACGTTGTGTCGAGAACGACAGATGGGGTTGCCTATGGAAAACGCCACAACGCTGTATCGCGTCACAGTCTCTAGCGAAGCGACGGTAACAGGCCTGGGCGTGTCAGCTCGATGCTTTCGCGAAACTGTAACCTTCCAGTGTGGTGGTCGGGGGGTTCCAGAGCTTTCTTGGAGAAAGATGGGGACAGCCCTGACCGGTAACCTTTCACGGACGGAGGCCTTAGCTCTCTAATGGCGAGAGGCCGTCCGGCTCGGGTTTACACCGGGCAAGCGCAACTTCCTTAATTAGGGATGCGCTGCAGAGGCCACCTCCTACCCGTGGGGAGGAATATGGTGGAAAAGGTATGGTCTCGTCCTTGGAGGAGAACGCATGGAACGTGCGGGCTGAGTAGTTAACCGCGAGGTGGAGGTCCACCTGGGGAAGCTCATGGGTTACCAGGAGTGGGAACCATATCATGAGGATACATCAGACGGAACAGCCCACGGGGGGGGGGGTGTTACAGGCGTCCGGTAGCACTAGGTCCGGTTAGAGCCAGGGGATGGCTCACATGTTATCCCGGCCTAAGGGGGAAGGCTGTTCTGCCCAGCCAACCCCCAGGTGGTGCTTGCTTAGTGATGGATGGAATGCCTATTCTTAACCAAGTGGTTGGGTAAGAAGGGAAGCGGATAGGGTACCTGTCCTTAGCCAGAGTAGGGTAAGGAAAGAGGTAGATAGCACACTGACCCAACCTCCTAGAGGGTGGGGTGATGCTTTTGCAGGCATTCGTGGTAGTGGGAACTTTTTGGGCACGCATCCGGGCCTGGGTCTCAAGATAACGTGAGAGTTACCAGGGCCGAATTCAAGGCAATCCGGGGACACGGAGGATGCTCGGAGGTCCCCTACCCTCTTGAAGGAAGCGAGCGCCATCAGGAGGGCCGTCTTACTCGGGTGAGGAAGATCGGAACCTCAGAGGGTCTCTTGGGGGGCCCAGAGGCCCCCCCAGGACCCCTTAGGGTCCCAAGAGGGTATGGGGCGGAGATGAGGCGGGAGCCGCCCTCTCGCACCCCTTAGGAACCTGGTGACCAGGTCGTGTCATCCTAGAAACTTTCCATCAACTGAGACGTGATGAGTGGCGATAGCGACTACATACACATTCAGTGTGGAGGGGAGATGTTAGTCTCCAGTCTCGTAAGAAGGACAACACAATCCTGATCGAGCACCTCAGTGGGTCTTTCTCGTTGAGAGAGACACCAGGACAAGAAGCGGCGCCGTCTAGAGGCGTGTAACCGCCTAGTAGATGGGGCCCTAGCCTGGGTGATGGTCTCCGCCATAGAGGGGGAGTAGCCAACTCAGGATCTTCTCGTCCCGTCTAGAGACCAGACATGGTGTTCCAGAGGTCTGATCTGGGATGCCAGAACGTGTCCTTCCCCTGAGAGAGCAGGTCCTCTCTCAGGGGAATGGGTCAGGAGGAGTCGCTGTCCAGAGCATCAGCTCTGAAGCCAAGTGCGGTTAGACCAGTGCGGTGTAACCAATAACACTTGGTGCTCCTCTTCCCTGGCCTTGCACAGTGTCTGTGCAAGGAGGCTCCTGGGGGGGAAGGTGTGCTTCCGCCCGTCCCGCGGTCAGCTGTGCGCAAGGATATCCGTGCCGAGGTCTTCGGACAGGGAGTACCAGCGGCCTGCGCGGGGGTGGAGTCGCCACTCTCTACGAGGCATAAACTGACAAGAGAGCGCGTCGGCTGTCTAGTTCAGTTTGCCCGGGTGAGTGTGGCCCACAGGGACCGGGTCACCTGTTGACTCCACCGGAGGAGGCGTCGAGCAAGTTGTGTTAGCTGCTGTGAGCGAACACCACCCTAAGATCTGATGTACGCTACAGCTGTAGTGCCGTCCCCAGCACGTGCTTGTCCCGCACGAGAGGCCGCAGCCTGCTCAGCAAGTAGCACCGCCCACAACTCTTGGCAATTGATATGCCAGCGCAGGTGGGGGTTCGCCCAATGCCCCGCCTGCGTGCCCGTTACACACTGCACCGCACCCCCGCAGGGAGGCGTCCGTCGTCCCCACGACTTGCCTCGTAACCTGCCCTGAGGGACCTTAGTCCGTCGAAAAGTCATGGAAGACCAGGGGTTTTGGTGCGTCGGCGCAGGGCGTCATCACCATGCGCCTGCTGCCGGTGTGCCACGCTCTCCTCGGAACTCGACTCTGAAGCCAGTGTTGGAGCGGTCTCATGTGCATCAACCCGAGGGGTCTCACCTGATGAGGACGCCATGCCCAGGAGCCTCTGAATTGTTTCAGGGGGACCGCTGTCTGTCTGAAATGTTCCCGGCAGTTCAACACCGGCTGGGCGCGTACTGCGGACAGTTGCGCCGACATGGTGACAGAGTTGAGTCCCTACCGAGAAGAGGATGCTCTGCCCTGGGGAGAGCTTGTCCGTTCCTCGGTTGACCTGGAGTCCCAATCGATCTGGGTGCCGGAGCACCAGGTCCCTTGTATACATAACAGAACTCACGAGTGTGCCAAGATAGGCCAGTCGTTGAGATAGTTAAGTACCCGCACACCTTCCTCGCCTCAGGGAGAAAGGGCGGCTTCCACGATCTTCGTGAAGACCGTGGAGACAGGGACAGACCGAAAGGGAGTTCAGGTCGATTGCCACGAACCAATCCTGACACCTGATAGATGCCAGGATGCGCCCCTGCGTGAGCATCCTGAGCAGCAGCTTGTGAAGGTGCTTAGTTCAGGGTACGCAGACCTCCGGGGCAACCCGCCGTTTTTCTTCGGTAACCCACCGAACATCTTGGTTTGAGGGACGAACTCGATGCCTGTTTGCCAGAAGGGTGGTGACCTTTACCCGAAGTATGTAGGCGTCCCAGCCTCAGACAGAGGGAGAGATGATGCCCCAAAAATTGGGAGAGTCTCTGGCGAACTGGACCGAGTAACCAAGACGGACCGTCTGCATTAGCCACCGAGACAGTGTGGGCAGCTCTCGAGCTCCCAGGGACTGTGACAGGGGGACCAAGGGGACGGTCTGCTTCACCGTTCCCATGGAGGGTGGTTCGATGGCTGGCGGAGCTAACCCTGTCAACCCTGGGGGACCCCGGAGGGAAGGTTGGCTCTGCCTACTTACCTGCCTGGCGGGACAGCTGCACGCACTGTCGGTTTGAGAGTGGTAGCAGCTGTCGTGTGTGTACGACCCTACGCCTCGCCAGGGCGTGAGGTCGGGTTTGCCGGGCACAGTCCAGTGGAGTGTGCGATCGGCAGGAAGGAACTCCCAGGGGAAACAGAAAACTCTTTGTGAGTGAGTGGGCGCCAGGCCCTGAGAAGGGCCCGGAGCCGTAGCTGTGAAGGTCGGGCCCGATGTTGTTCCCCCTGGGGTCTTCCCGTCAGTGTCACTTCTCGTGAGAAGTTAGCTGACGGGGTGAGGTTTCCCCCTCGACCTCGACTTCCGGGGTGCCACCTGTGGGGGCACAGTAACCGGAGCCGATGTGGAAGGGGTCCTGGGCTGCCGGGAAACAGACATCACGTGAGATCTCGGAGGCTTGAGGGCGGAGGAAAAAATGTGGCTAATCGCCACTGTCTGCTTCTTCACCGTCAAAAACTGCTGAGCGCAGTCCTCGACGGTGTTACCAACAACCCACCCTGCGAGACGGGTGCATCAAGAAAGCGGACTTTCTCGGTGTCACTCATCTGCGCAAGGTTCATCCGGGGGTGACTCTCCTGGACCACTTCCGTGGACATCGTCCGACCCAGGTCCCGTGCCGCCACCGTAGAGCGCTGTCAGTGGCGGCACAGAAACCTGCATTATACCTGGGTCGGCCTTACCCTCGTGGAGCTCTCTCAACGCCCTGGCCTGGCGGACCTGCAGGATGGCCATGGCGTAGAGAGAGGAGGCAGCCCGGCCCGCGGCAGCGCAAGGCTTCGGCACCATTGATGTCGAAGTCCTACACGCCTTGGACGGTAGGCGTGGCCGATTCTCCCCAGGTGGCAGCTGTCTGCGGCACAGATGCACCGCAGCCGCACATTCCACCCGGGGGATCTCGACGTAGCCTTTGGCTGCCACACCCTCGAGGGAAGTGAGGGAGCCGGAGCTGGTTTGACCGGAGCGGGCCGTGAGTGGAGCGCTCCTAGTTTTACACAGCTCCTCATGCACCTCCGGGAAAGAAATGGCACCCGGGTGGGCGCGGTTTGCACCGCGCTCCGCCCCCAAGAACCACGTATCCCCGGATTAGCATGTCTGACATCACTTCTGCTTCCTCCTGAGCTCGACCCCCCTGGGGGGAGCTCGGATTCGTCAGAGTCGGATGCCAGTCTCCCTCCGATGCTGCGAACGACATCTCATCTACGTCACACATCGTTTCCGAGTGCGTGCCTGAGGATCCGAACGGTATGCCACCGCCGGTTTGGGAACGTTCAGAAGAGCGAATCGGGGTGCGATCGGCCCGTGAGCACTTGGCTGGCGGGTTTACGTTCGCAGAGTTCCCCATATCACTAACGCTGCTACTTGGGTGGTCATCGGGGCCGTAGCCACAGATGTCACAGCCCGGGTAGCAGACGAAATGGTGGCTGGTTCCCGTAGGAAGACAGCCACCCATGACCGCAACTTCTGAGTGACAATCCGCCCGCAGTGCGGGCAGATGTGTCAACGAACGCTGCTTCAGTGTGCTGGACGCCCAGACACCTAATGCAGCGATCGTGTCCATCCCCCTCCTCGATGAGGTGCCGCACCCAAGAGAACAGCGGGACATGCCGCGCTGGAAATTGCTCAGTCCTGAAAAGGACCTTTTAGAAATAATCTCTATCACCTCCGGAACCGCCGAGACGCCCAGGAGAAGGTCGCTGCAGGAAGGGACGATCCGCTGCTCTACGTCGTAGATCCGGCGATGTAGAAGAAGAATTCGTTGAATTCTTTTTGTTCGTAGTCATGAGCGAGGGCTCTGAAGAACAAAAGGTAAGTGAATGCTGCACGCCGGCTTCCTTTTATACCGGACATCCGGGGGCGGAGACCGGCATGCAAATTTCATTCGCCAAATTTCATTGGCCTTTTCTATAGTAGTCAGAGTTGATTGGTTCTCAAGGGCGAACCCCATCTGTCGTTCTCGACACAACGTCGAGAGACCGACAGAAAGGGAACTAACGTTATAGTGGGGTTTTATCAGTTAAACCGATGAATTGGTCGACCTCTACTATTTAGGATTCATTGTGCTAGCCACCTGTCCTGGGTGTTTCCTTGACTCAGCCCGAGATAGATCCAGCACTCTCTGTGACCCTTTAGGTAAACAGTTAAGAGGATGGATGAACTCTTCCATCTACCGAGGGGACCATTATATGAGTAAATAGGCAAATTCAGAATACCATGATTAAACTTTGGTTAGGCTTTTTTGCTATGCTATAACTATAATTGTGTAAACAAGCTTGATCTGAAAGGGTTGACTACATTCTTGAAATTAGTTTGCATGCAAAAATATAATTTATGCAACATGTATTTATTTCATTACATCGGTTAAAGGAGTCATGACATGGCTAAAATGAATATTATCGATTGTTTTAGATGTAATGCAATGTGTATACACGATTTAAGGTTGATAAACGCAGTTTTTTTTGTATCTCCTCTTTGCCCCACTTCTCTAAAACGCGTGGATTTTAAAAAAGCTCATCGTTCTGAAAAGCGAGGTGTGCTATGATGGGCTAGTTAACCAGTGAGTAGTGATTGGTCGAATAAAGTAAGCGTGTGACGGAAATGTAACGCTTCTTACCACATTTCGAACATCAAGTTTCAAAAGAAATTGTACTGACAGGTACTCCCACCTTACTTGCGTATACATTTGGGTGGTCTTAGTCAAATCATACCATGGACTGACATAAATTTGTGGGGTGTGGTTACACGGGGCGTTTCAGGCAGGTCTGGGTCAGCTTTTGCTTTCAGATAGAATGCATCTTTTGTTCCGACACTTTAATATTTGCAATTTTACATGTCTAATACATGCATGGGCAACTTATAACACACCAAAGACACAGAAAAACACGTGTTTGCGCCATACAACCCCTTTAAAATGTATTAAAAATGAACATGGATAAATTATATTGAGTACTTTGCAAGTTATGAGATCTTTGCAAGTTATAGAACATGTATGTTTTTTTAGAATATGTTTAAGTATAACATTTAGATTATTTTGGATTTTAGGTCACAAATTCCCCAGTTCCAGTTGTTACTTAATAGTATTGATTTGTTTTCGTTCACTTATACTACATGCTGTTTGCCATAAATATGTTGGGTTTAATATGTATTGTAATAAATAGAATAAAAAGCCTTTGTCTTTTTTGTATTATATTGCATCTGCTAATTAATAAAACCCAAAACAAATGATTTCAAAGACACAGTTTTTGTGGAAGAACTTTTTTATTGAAAGACTAATACCAGGAATCCATGATACGCCTCATGCTCATGAATCTCATGCCACCCATATTACTGAAGCTCCTGTACTCTCCAGGCCTGAAGTACGACATTCTGCCTCTGTAGTGGGGCTGCTCATACATGAGCCAGTGACCGTCCATCACATGACAGGACTGGCAGTGAGACATGCGGTAGCGGTCCATGCAGGAGTCGCAGTCATCCATCAGCTCGTACATCTGACCTCCAAAGTTCTCCCTCTCATAGATCTTCATTCTATAGGATCCCCTGTGCTGTATGGGAAAAAAGATGATTGTTAACTTTTTTCTAGGGAAAAAGAACATAAATGTAGACTTAAATCTGTAACCAAATCGCAATGTTTTCTGTGCTCACCATGGGGATCATACGGCAGGATCTGATACTGTTGCTCATTCCAAACATAGACATGTAGTCAGCGTACTCGCCTCTCTTAAAGAAATACTGGTTTCCCATGTAGTTGGGATTATCGTACATCATCCAGCATCCGCTTTCAACTCTACAGGAGTGACAGCGGCTCAGGTAGGAGGACATGTCAGAACAGTCGCCCATACACTCATAAGAGCGACCCTGGAAATTCCTCTCTTCATAAAAGGTGACCTGAAATTCAGAGTTAATCTCTAAATTAAAGTGAAATATACCAAATGAAAGTAATTTTTGTGAAATCGTGGGTAATCAAGTTTACCTTCATGTTTGTGTTGGTTGATCTTCAGTAGTTCCACAAAGGAGAAGCTGAAGCTGATTCTGGTTGTTGGTTGACTGCTGTCACTCGTACCTTTATACTAGACCAAGACTAAAGACTACACAGCCTCTATTGTCAGTCAATTCCTGACAGTGCATGTTGTAGCAAAAGCTTGTTATGTAGACCTCAGTACTCACTATTGTGAGGGCAACACGCTAAAGAAATGCTACACAATGTCTATTGTTAACAGTTTTGTTTTACCAGGTTGTTTTATCTCTTTGTTTAGTTTTTTATGTTCAGTGTTTTAGAATGATGCTTAAATCGGGACACACAATTCTCAGGCCGATTGAATGTAATTTGCTTGTGATTACTGATTCTGTGCATGGCTCTTTGAAGCAGATGGCCCTAAATAATGTAAGAAGAACATTCTTCTTCCCTGACATATTTAATGAATTCGAAGTTAGGAATATTATTGTCAGGATTCAGTCTGTGTTCCCCTGTCTTTTGGACTTTTAGTTTGTAGTTTTGGTTGTTTGCATTCCTGTTTCCTGTGTAGTCCTGAGTAGTTCTTTAATTCATTAGTTCTGTGTTAATCATTGCCCCAGGTTTTTCTTGTTATCTCCTTTTCCCAGTGACTTTAATCCGTTGTGTTTTAGTTGTTGGCAGTCAGTTGTTTGCATGTTGCCCCTTGTTCCTGGTCACCTATTTTGGATTACCTTGTTTCAGTTTTGTCTTAATAAATCTTTACTGCATGTGGATCCACTGCCTTGCCTGCCTCTACGTCACAATTATGCACTCCTGAAACAACTTCTCAAGATTGATTTTAGGGAATCAATTACGAAGAATCCAAATTCTTAAAACAAAGCTGTGGTTAATATCATCTTAAAGTAAAGATAGCCTCACAGTTGTCTTAAATATAAATATAAAAATGTAAGATGTTTTATATATATTTGGTTGTTTCATGTGCGACATGTACACTGAAAAAAGGTTTTCATTCAACCAATTAAAAAATGTTTTGGGTAAGGATCACTTCTTTATTTTATAAATTGAGCCAAAGAAAAATATTGTCACTGTCGGGCGGAATCCTCGCATCTCCAAAACCATTCTTTTTCAGGAAATTAAAAAAACTGCATATTTTTTGAGTTATTAAACATTGTATCGTTTAAGTTGGTATCATACCTTATATTGCTATCATATACTGTTTTGTACCAACATTAACACAAAATTTCCCCAAAACCGTGCTTAATTGGAGATACCAGGTTTCTGATTTGGGAGCAGGGTTATATGAGATTACGCTGTCATTGATCAAAATGGTACGGACACAGACGTCGCTGCTGCCAGCAGTGTTCATCAAAGTCTGCGGTCGTGTTGAGCCTTTTGACAAGAGACGAGGCTTTAAGAGCTAATGAAAGCTAATGATTGTGGTTACATACATCTTCATAAACTCTATTTTCAACGTTAGAGCTATGAGTGATGCAATACCAAAATAAAAAGATAAACTGACTAGGCTGTCTCATAGGCAGACATTAATCTGCACGCAAATAAAGTCGGCGGTCGCGTTGACCCTCTTGACAAGAGAAAAGGCTTCAATAGTTAACCAAAGCTAACGAATGTGGTTACATATGTCTTCCTAAACTCTATTTCAAAGGTTTAAGAACTGTAAGTGATGCAATACAAAAAAACGATGAGCTGGCCACTTTCAATCAGGAGACGTAATGCCGAGAGACTCCCGCGGAGACTTCTCAGGCAGTTGAAGTGTCCAATGGAGTTAAGATATTTGCTCTCAAGCTATTTTCAACACTTTAGATTGGTTAATAACTTGTAAAAACAACTGACACCCAACTATTTACTTGCCATTTATTCATATAATAATGACAAGGTCTAGCTACCATTTCTTTTAGCTTTCATAGTTAAAAAACGTACCCGAGCTTTTGCATTTATCCTGGGTCAAAGCTATCTTCAATGTCAATCTGACTGAGTTGGTCAATCAAAGGAAGGAAGATGGGGATTACTGTCCAATCAAATGAAAGAAATTGGGAGTTGCTATTGACAGAAGCCGATGTTGAGATCAGTTTTAACTGTGAAAGAGCAGGATGCAAGTAGCTAAATGTTTTATTTTTGACATCTGTTTCATCATAGAAATGTTAGGGGGCCGTTCACATAACTTGTCTAAAACACATGCAAGACGCTTACTCTCTCTTTACAGAGCGCACAGGAGTTTGCGCTGCAGATGTAGCTCGCTTGACGCACGTCAACATTTTAGTGACGAACCTGAGTAAACGACCGATTGTAATATCCAGTCATGCAAACTACAAGACGCCAAAAACATATTATTTACATCTTTAATGTCAGTGTGACGAAACAAAATATTACCATAACTTTAGTTCAGGCTAAACCACATGGCTTTGACTCAGGTGTGTTGGTTGTGGGTAGCCTGTTAAAACAACTATGTTACTTGAAACTATTTTAAATTCATAACTTTTAAATGAATTCCCTTTAATTATTATTTTAATGTTACATATTAAAAAGAACATTGTCTGCAACGTTTTTATGTCTATGTCTGTAGCTACACAAAAGTTAAAGATAAATTGACCATGTGTTTACTTTCATCACTGATAAACATGTAAATACAGAAATGGTCTTAGCTGATGTTATCTAATTTGCACTCCAAATGTTGTAACATTATTTTGTTTGGGTCAAACTCAGTTTTTGGACACCCGTACTTCTAAAATCCTGGCCACGACCCTGCTCGAAAGGGAGAGAGTCACAAATATTATGATGTCGTAACAAACAAAAAAGTATTATAATAATAATAATATAGCCTAACATTATAACGATTGCTAGACTTTGCTAGACTTTCAAACGCTTCCGCGTGTTTATCTATGTAAACACACGGTAGAGAGTGCGATGCAATGATAATTTCACGCGCTTCTGGGTTTGGTTGCGCAAGCGCTCGGTACGGAGCCATTCAAAGACATATCCGATGAGCTTGGAAGCACAATGGCCAATCAGAGGTCTTTCATAATCTGTTCAACAGCGCTCAAAATGATAGCGGGAAATGCAAGTGTCGTCACATTTAGCACCGACTGGTACCGAAGTTTGGTATTGTGACAACACTAATAGTTATATTTATATACTGTATATTTTTTTATGAGAATGCGAGGCTCTTTTTACACACAAAAAAGTTTATTGGATAGATGAAAATACTGTACTGTTACCTCAGGAGCTTGCGAGTGTAAGCAATGATAAAGCACATGCTGTTATATTCGCTGTTATATAACGAAAACATGAAGTTAATTAAGAAGAACTAAAAGTGAAAACTCTTTCTCATGCATACTTAACCCCTTAAAGCAATAATATGACTCTTAAATTATTTCAGTGGTAGAACAACTCTTAACATGACGAATTCTACGTGTGAAATTGCGTTAGTGTTGAGTAGCCAGACCTGTCAGATCTTTGCTGTAACAATAGTTAGAAACAAGGAAAATCTATATTATCACCAGTGGCAAATCAGAGATGTTGGAAGACTATTATTTCGACTTACAACAGTCAGACTCAGACAGATGTTAATTAACACAAAAAAGACAAAAAAAATTGTTTTCATGAGTCTTTTTGATGAAAATCAGACGAGTCTCCCGCTCTCTCTTTCAATGTATGTGAAAGGTATGCAGAGTCGCTGCTGGCCAAATGGATGCCCTTAGCAAACTTGTTATGTGGTTCCCCTATTAATGATAAAACATCACAAAACACACAACTACTTATCAAAATAGAACTTTACTAAATATAAAAAAATGCATTGTTACTATTTATAACTGTATATCTACAGAATACAGACAACAATTATAATTGAGATTGCATCTGTATCTGTTAAGCTGGTTGATGGTCTTGCTTCAATCTTGTGTCAGTTATTAGCCTCTGGGGGTTTCCGGAGAAGTGCTGGACATTGCCACTGCATCTTTTGTAACACAATTCAAAACTGAACCTGTAATAAATTAACAATACAGAAAATATTTGTAAGTTATAATGTAAAAATTGTACTTTTAGGATAATGTTTTGTGTTACATGTTAGTATAAATCCAAGCATTTTTTTCTAAGAACTTAATGCACCTTAAACTTATTACAAACACTTACAGTAAATTAATTAAAGCAGTGTTTAATTAAACAATAGTTTTTTTATGTTCTATGACTATGATGTTATTAAAGAGTACATAACTAGGGATTTTTAAGGTCCTATTTTGGTTTATGGAGTGTTCAACAACAAGTTTATGTACATAGAAGGTGTAAAAACTCTCTCAAATGATTTGTTCCGAGATTCATCTGTCTAATCCTCTTCTTTCCACTAGCCTAGTCTGATATGATTGGTCAGATGGTCTAGTCTGCTGTGATTGGTCTGCCGCTCATGAGCTAAAGTGTTAAAGATTTTCTATGGGGTTGAAATGCTTCTTACGAATCCGCTCCTTCGTTGCCCGGGCGGCAGTGGTGGACAGTAACGAAGTAAATGTAATTCGTTACTGTACTTAAGTAGTTTTTTTGTGTATCTGTACTTTACTCAAGTATTTCAATTTTCAGAGACTTTTACTTTAACTCCACTACATTTCAAAGTCAAATATCTTACTTTTTACTCTACTACATTTTCAAAATCAGTTGTTCCTTTTTATTTATAAGTCAGTAAAAACTTAACTGGTAAAACGAGCCACCAATTACAGTACATCGCGCGCTTTATTTTGAATTTGTTTTGTTTTGCCCCTGTTGTCGCCTTGCCTTGGTAACGTTATCTACTTAGCGCGAACATATGATTCAACACATCAGATTCAGTGCAACTGTCTGCAACAACATAACATTTTGACTGCCAATGTCTTTAGTGAAATCATGGAAGAAACTGCAGAATCTAACTTGCCACAAAACCCATGGCCTTATTTACGCGATTTTTTTGAAATCGTTGAAAAGAAGAACGAGTCTTTCATTTTTAAGTGCCTTCTCTGCCTGCCTCGGTCCTGTGGCGTCCCACATAGAGGCCCATTTTAATTTCACTCATTTAAAAAAAGAGATATAAATCTAACAGTAGCTTGCAGAACACATTTTGGTTAAAATATAGACTGTTACGCTACCATGAACATTGTACACGTCGTCAGCTAAGTAAACTTAGCTGTTTCACCTTATTTCATATTTGAATTTGAAACTTTTCAAGCTGAGTGCTCTGATATTGTGAAATGGGAATCAATCGAATTTAACATTTTATGTTGGAATTTAAATTAATTATATTTTGACTAGGCTGCAGCGATTCAATTCACATTTATTTGTATTACATATACATACATATAGTTTCAAAGCAGCTTGAATTTGTCTACATGCATATTTTGAGTGATCTGTTATCAGAGGTGACTGTCTAAGTTTTCTAAATGTACAGTTTTAAGATAATACAAATCATGCTGTTATAGCTAACATCATGTATTAATTTAAAGAAGGAAACAATGAGCTAATTAAAGTAATTATTACAAGTTGGGAACACAATGATTATATTATAAGAAATTTTTGCATTGGTGCATGTATGATGCTAAAACAGTTGACTGGTGGAGTGGAGTGCTCCTTATTAACAGGTATTGTTATTTTCAAAAGCTTCCAAAGACTGATCTAACTAAGCCTATGCTGAAAATAATATACTCTGTATATACTCTGTATTTCTTATGACATGCTAAAAGAAAAGCACATAAAATATATTTTATTTTATTATTTTATTTAATCAAAGAGTGGAGACTGATCTCTGGTATGTAGTTAATGTTTTGAATGTTGCCTTTTTGCAGAGAAAACATGGTAGCCACATGCAGAGATATATTGCCATTACAGCACCAAGGAAAAGAAAAATGGAGAGCGAGGAGGCTCCTTCAACTTCCAGACAGTTGAAATTGAGAGAAACCAAGCTAGTCACACAGAAGAATGTTGATCATGCAGTGTTGAATTTTGTGACCCAGAGTCTACAACCCTTTAGTGTGGTGGACCAGCCATCGTTTCAAGCTTTCTTGCATGAACTTCAGCCTAACGCCTCTCTCATGTCAAGGACCACTTTGCGACGTAAGATGGATGTGGCAGCAGTTGAAATGAAGAAAAATATTAAAAAAGCAATGTCGGAGATCGATTTCATAGCAACGACAACAGATTGTTGGAGTTCAAGGAGAAGAGGTTTCATCGGTGTCACTGGCCACTGGATTGATCCCAACAGTCTGGAGAGGTGCTCAGTAGCACTAGCATGCAGGCAGCTCAAAGGTCCACACACTTTTGATGTTTTAGCTTGCACACTAAATGACATACATTCTGAATTCGGCTTACAGAACAAGCTTGTTCGAACTACTACAGACAATGGGTCAAATTTTTTAAAGGCATTTCGTATATACGGAGAGCAAGATGAGAACAACAACTCTGCTTCAGGTGAGGCTGAAGATGACGAGATCAATGACGAGATATGTGATGATAATGAGGATGTGGATGGTGTTGAGGTGGACTTTGTAGAGGTCACAACTGTTTTAGATGAAGATGATGGCTTACAATTCCAACTTCCGAAACATCATCGATGTGCCTGCCACTTATTAAACTTGGTTTCCACAGTGGATGCAGCAAAAGCCTGTTCAAACGAAGCTTACAAGAAGCTGTCCCGATCAGCATTCTCTAAGTGTCATGCACTATGGAATAAGTGTGGCAGATCTGCTGCTGCTGCAGAGATTATAGAAGACGCTTGCAAAATTCAGCTGATCCGCCCCAACGCAACAAGGTGGAATTCCTTATTTCTCGCCATTGAGAGAATGCTTCGAATAATTAAAGATCAGGGAGAGGGGGCTATCAGAACCGTCTGCTCTTCACTCAAGTTGCCAATGTAAGTGCTGTTGATGTTTTTTTTTCTTTTAATTTCTTTGAATTCATGTTCCAGTAATGTTAATGGTAAAACTGCTTTTTTTATGCATTTCTTTGAATAGTTGCTTGACTACTCCATGCCCAGTAAGGATCGGATAGGAGTAGATACAGTACAGGGAGAAATACAAGAATTTATCTCCCGAGGGCCTAGTTATTCCACTGTTTGTAAAATGACACACACACACTTAAAATTGTAATGACATGAAATGATTAATTGTTGTCGTTTCAATGTGTGATAGGTTGAGTCCAGTTGAAATTGCCTTTCTGGAGGAGTATGCCAGAACTATGAGCCCCGTTGCCAAAGCCCTCAACATTCTTCAGGCTGAAATTGATGTTCAGATGGGATGGCTTCTGCCTACTCTGACCCTCCTCATCTCGAAACTTGACCGAATTGGCATTTCCTCCAGGTACTGCAAACCTCTGGTTGATGCCCTCCAAAAAGGCCTGCAGCAGCGCTTTGGAGACATGCTTGTGGAGCCAGAGTTTATTGCGGCTGCAATCCTTGTCCCGAAATTTAAAACATCCTGGACATCAGATGAAAACATTGTCAAACTAGGTAAGATTATTTTATTTTTGAAAAGTGTCATTATTTAAAGAAACTAAGCCAAATGTTATTTCGTTTTTAAAGATATCCAACTAAAATTGTATCTTGACATTCTCAATTTGTTAAGGTTCGTTTTAAATGCACATTGGAAATACATGGGGCAATACTGTTCTTTTGATATTTTAATCTGGAGAAATGTATGATTTCAGTGAAGTTTTGATTCTAAGCATCTATGGAAATGTCCATTTCAGGCCTGGACTACATCAAGGACCATCTGGAGGAAGAGACTTTGAATCAGCTGCCAGTTGATGGTTCCAGTGGCTCTGAGGAAGAGGACTTCTTTGCGAGCATGAAGTCTACTCATGGTCAGGAAGGTATCAAGCAGTTAGATGGCTACCTTGCCTGCAAAGCTGATGACAAAGACATTCTCAAGTCCTTCCCATCAATCTGTAAATTGTCTTTGAAGCTCAATACTGCTTTACCCGCCTCTGCAGCTTGTGAACGTCTTTTCAGCACAGCAGGGCTTATTTTCAGTCCCAGGAGGGCAAGAATGGACTCAAACAACTTTGAGAATCAGCTCCTTCTCAAGCTGAATAAAAGATATTGCAACTTTAGTTAGATCGTTAATTAAGATCATCAGTGCCATACCGTGCTAGCATGCTCACCAAAGCATCTTATACATTCACATACCCACAAAATGTTTACTCTTTTGTTCCATTGCAAGTTTAAGTTTAAAAATAAACTTGGAATACTGTTACAAATAAATGTTAATCCGAAACTGCCTGCTCTCAAGTCCTGTTATTTAATTTTGTTCTGAAGGAAATTGTTTGGCTTCAAGGTTTTGGGCTTATGAAAATTTTAATAGACATTAGTGTCTGTCTGACTAATGAATGTAATTTTATTGATAGATTGGTGTGCCAAGAGTGACATTAGAGTCTTCACATAGACTGAGTTAAGCTAGAGTCTTGTGACAAAAATGATAATAGGACATTATAGCCATAAAAAAATAATAGTACTTGGATATTTGAGTACATTTGAAGGCAAATACTTTTGTACTTTTACTCAAGTGAAAGTTTAAAGGCATCACTTCTACTTTTACTTGAGTAATATTTTTCCTTGGGTATCTCTACTTTTACTCAAGTACATGGTTTGTGTACTTCGTCCACCACTGCCGGGCGGTGTGTTTGGGATCATTTTCATGCTGAAAGACCCAGCCATGTTTCATCTTCAATGCCCTTGCTGATGGAAGGAGGTTTTCACTCAAAATCTCACGATACATGGCCCCATTCATTCTTTCCTTTACACGGATCAGTCGTCCTGGTCCCTTTGCAGAAAAACATCCCCAAAGCATGATGCTTTCACCCCCATGCTTCACAGTAGGTATGGCGTTCTTTGTATGCAACTCAGCATTCTTTCTCCTCCAAACACGACAAGTTGAGTTTTTACCAAAAAGTTATATTTTGGTTTCATCTGACCATATGACATTCTCCCAATCCTCTTCTGGATCATCCAAATGCTCTCTAGCAAACTTCAGACAGGCCTGGACATGTACTGGCTTAAGCAGGGGGACACGTCTGGCACTGCAGGATTCGAATCCCTGGCGGTGCAGTGTGTTACTGATGGTAGCCTTTGTAACTTTGGTTGCAGGTCATTCACTAGGTCCCCCGTGTGGTTCTGGGATTTTTGCTCACAGTTCTTGTGATAGTTTTGACCCCACAGGGTGAGATCTTGCGTGGGAGCCCCAGATCGAGGGAGATTATCAGTGGTCTTGCATGTCTTCCATTTTCTAATAATTGCTCCCACAGTTGATTTCTTCACACCAAGCTGCTTACCTATTGCAGATTCAGTCTTCCCAGCCTGGTGTAGGTCTACAATTTTGTTTCTGGTGTCCTTTGACAGCTCTTTGGTCTTGGCCATAGTGGAGTTTGGAGTGTGACTGTTTGAGGTTGTGGACAGGTGTCTTTTATACTGATAACGAGTTCAAACAGATGCCATTAATACAGGTAACGAGTGGAGGACAGAGGAGCTTCTTAAAGAAGAAGTTACAGGTCTGTGAGAGCCAGAAATCTTGCTTGTTTGTAGGTGACCAAATACTTATTTTCCACCATAATTTGCAAATAAATTCTTAAAAAATATTTTTTCTTATTTTGTCTCTCATAGTTGAGGTATACCTATGATGAAAATGACAGGCCTCTCTCATCTTTTTAAGTGCAATTGGTGGCTGACTAAATACTTTTTTTGCCCCACTGAATATGTAGTGACGTAAATCCGCGGCAGCTCACAAATCGGACTAGGGAAGACTCGTTTGTGTGATTCAGAGTTTACTCCCCTTTTTCCACGTTAATAACTTTGTTATTCATCCACCTTCGGATTTACAATTTGGCAGACTGATTACTTTTCTAACACGGCAACATTACACTGCATGAAATGTCATTTTCATGATCTCATGTAGGGATGCATCGTTTACCGAGATTTACTATTACCGCGCTTTAAAACGTTGCGGTTAATTAATCGTAAAAGCTCCGCTATATTGCGTGTTTCTGTTAAACGGAACGAAAGTGTTGCAACGTGCACAAAATGAAAACAAAGTTACACCAGTGGTGCACCCGCTTACAGTGTTGTAACGCGTCAGAGGTATGAGGTGCGATTTGTGAAAATTTGGCTACTCGCTAAGCAAACTGACGGGAGAACAAACGTGTATACGCTCGCCTGCCGTCCGGCTAAAATCCCATTGTATTCAGGCGTCAGACGTAAGATATGAGACGTCAGACGTCACGATCATGTGTCGGTGCTGCGCTCGAAATCGCGCGGACGTAGCTTTGAAAGGTTTTTTTATTAATTGCGTCTGGACAAACGTACGTGTGGACAAACGTCTGGACAAACGTACGTGTGGACGAACGTCAGGATAAACGTACGTGTGGATGAATGTCAGGATAAACGTACGTGTGGACACAAATGTGGTTATTGGACAAATGTGGTTATTAAATACTATTTATTATTTTTACTATTGTGCCCTAAGTTTGGTTTCAAATGGGGATATGATCATTAAACACAAACACAAAAACACAATTTTTTATATTTATCAAACCAAATTTGAATAGATGCAAAGAACGCAGTTTGTTTTTAAATCATTTATGCAAAACAAAATACTATTTGAAATCTTCTGTTTACATATTTTGTGGATTGTAAAACAGTGTAAACACTATTTGTAGTAAATGCATAAATACATGTATTTGTGTATATAAGTGTTCCAGGTGTTACTTGGTGAACTTTTAATAGTGTGTTAAAGGTGATCACTAATTGCTGATAATTGATAATAGCTACGTTTAAACTAGTCATTGCCTGGTTTTAACTTACATGTTAAATGTACTGTTCAATGTACTGTTCAATGGTCTTAACGCTGCTTCCCGTCTGTTCTGTTTCTTCTACATGTCTCCTCAAATCATCTGATGCTGACCAGCTCATTAATAGGGACTTTAATTAATAGGGACTTTAAACTTATGTGAACCCCTGTTTTATAGGCCTACCGTAGCAACACAAGAAACAAACATAGAGAAATTTCAGAGAGGTGTTACAATACGACTTAACTGCACCTGTCAGAATGACTCGCAGTAGCCAGTCCTGAATGTGTTATTATTAGTTTTTAGCGGTTATCATTTTTGCTAAAAAAATTTAGCAATATTTTCTCAGGCCACGTGTAAAATTTGATGATTTATTAAAAATATCATTAAAGAGTAGGTAGCATGAGATCATGAAAATGACATTTCATGCAGTCTGTTATGTTGCCGTGTTTGAAAGTAAGCTGTCTGCCAAGTTGTAAGTCCGAAGGTGAATAAATAACAAAGTTATTTGCTTGTAAAAATGGGAGTCGACTCTGAATCACACAAACGAGACGTGGAATAGTTCACCCGCATATCTACGTCACTATACATAGTCCCCCCTATGTTTTGCTGACTGACGCGAAAACTTATATCTCCTCCCCCAAACACTGTTGCTCATTCGTGATGCGTGTGTATCATGTCTAGAGCCTGTGTTCTACGGTGTGACACTAAGTCGCTCTTATTTCAGCTACCAAAGGAAGAACGTCTGAGGGGAAAAATGGTTACAATTCATTTTTCAAACGATACCAGAGGAGTATAACCCCAGGGTTTAACTGTGCGCGCGTCATTTCACTAAAGATTGGTATAATAATCTTAAAGCGTTCACTGCAGGGTATGTGAAACGACTATCCTTGAAAGAGGGGGCAATACCAACTCTATTTGGACCTGTTAGCTCCACCGAATCACAACCTGTAAGTGTGACTATTCATTTTTGTCTGAACTTCAAGAAATATTTTCGTACCTTATGTCTGTGTTTAGCTAATGCATATAACGCTAACATTAGCATGTACCGTTATTTCTGGGGTGTTACAGTTTGTTTATCTTGCTATTAACTTTGCATTTTGACACATTTGCCCCACGTGCACCTATATAGATATATTTGGGTGATACTACAATAATTTTTCATAACGTCGACTTTCTAAAATGCTCTATGTACCATGACAACGCACAGTTAAACGAAATAATAGTATTACTAACGTATTAACAGTATTTTAAGAAAAAAAATAAAAAATTAATTGATGAGCAAAAGCACAACATGCATGTTGTCACACTGGGAGTTTTTATGACAAGAGTTGTCACTTGCCACTGACAAACATCCTGCTCCAGTCGTGGTGGAGTTTGTTGTGGATTAGCGTCTTCTGATGCTTCCTCGTCAGACTCAAATTGGTACGGTAAAATCGCCGCCATCTCTAGCTACACAGATAATATACATGACATCCAACCACATGTAAACCGTAATCCTGATGGTAGTGGGGTTCCATTTGCGACAAATGATGAACGTGTTTGACCAATAACAACAGACTACACCATCTGACCAATCACATGACACAAGGTTAGCGGGTAGGCGGGGCCTAGACGGCTGAATCGCGGAACGAATCATTTGAGAGTCAGTCAAGAAGTAAGGTACAAATAACTGCCTATTATTACGACGTTATAGTGTTTAAACACATTGTATCAGTCGCGATTTCTTTAAGACTGCAAATAATTGTCAAAAAATGAATGGTCAAATATATGTACTATTATGTTAACATTTTATTGACTAAAAATGCGTTAAACACGTTCATCTCGAACGAAAACAATTTCGTTCAGAATCAGCTACTTAGGTCGGCTGACTCGATTTCCTTCTCATTCATTCCCATAGCGTACAGTGCATTACTCTGTTGAAGCCCAGCGTCCATTGACTTCAATGGGGCTGCTTTAAACAGTTTTTTTCAGTGCTTAGAAACAAGACGGTCATTGGATAATGCTGCGATTATGTCCCGCCCACGGACGCTCAGCGTCTCTGGGATGAATGGAGGAGTGGGCTGGCCCGGACTCCGAGCGTCTGCGTGATGATTGGAGGGTCTGTCATCTCTTTTTAATCCACTTTTATGTCCTAAAACGCTCGTTTTTTGGGGTCGACAGCTTATAAAAACGTATTTCTTGTTTTTTTTTTAGCTTGTTTGCTATACACATTGTCACATATCAGCTTTTTTTTTTTTTATAAATCATAAATGACAAGGAGGCGGCAGCTTCTCGCAATGCAAAGAGACGGTTGGTGTGGGCGTGGTCTTCAGATTATGACGCGTATCACTCTGTGTCTCCATTTCCAACTCAGTCCCATCGCGGATTTTGCATGTGTAGTCGAAAGACAAACTGCTGCAACCTTCATCGTATATTTCACACAATTTCACACCACATTCATTGTTTCAGTTTAACATAATTCCCACATTTCCTCCCGTTGAGTTAAATATATATATATATATATTAGATCGTTTGTTCATTAATTCATATAGTCTGAACTAGCCAGCTAGCAAACTGCACACGATGGCAGACAGTGCTAATATTGTCGACCTGATTTTGGCAAAGCCATTAGGCCGAAAATGAGCTTCCCCTCTTTAAAAGATCAGCAGCCGCCACTGCATTGTATGTACATAAACCTGTTGTTGGACACTCCATAAACGAAAGTAGGGCCTAAAAAACCATATGCTAGGTACTCTTTAAAATGAATACATATGGATGACGATTGATGACATAACAGTTCAGTTTATTCCACTGATTAGTAACAATTTCCACTGGGTGATATTTTTTTTTACTATCAGTTTTATGTTAACAATAATTCTTAAATATTATAGAAATACATTTGTTCATGTAATTAAATATCAAACTAAGGTCATTACTGCAAATCCAGTCAAAGTTCATTTTGGTGTAAATTATTCATTTTATTTTTTCTTATTCACTTTAAGATTAAGAATGGTGGTGCTGTAGCTGCAGTTCAACAACAACCAACTTTTGTAGAATCCTTTGAAAAATGTGCAACATATGCTCCAACTTCAACACAAGCCCAGGATTTGAATAAAGCAGTTGCCTATTTCATCTCCAAAGATATGATGCCATTTCAGATTGTGAAAAAACCTGGATTTCTTCAACTGATTAAAATGGCAGTGCCACAATACAAAGTTCCAACAAGAAGCTTCTTCTCCACAAACCAAATCCCAAGCATGTACAAGGAGGTACGATCAAGTGTGGAGGAACATCTGGCAGAGGGTGTGTGGTTTGGTGCAACCACAGACCTTTGGACCAGCACTGGTGATGGAGGAGAACCCTTTATGAGTTTAACAGTCCACTACATCTCTACTGATTGGAAGCTTAAGTCTCATTGTCTTGAGACAGGTTTTTTTCCTGAAGACCACACAGCAGATCATATCACAGAAATGATGGAAAACATGCTCCTGGACTGGAAGATGAAGAAAGAGAGTCTTTCTGGGTTTACAACAGACAATGCCAGTAACATGAGAAAAGCCTTTCAACATTCCCCTGTGTTTGGTTTCCTTGTTTTGGTCATAATCTTAATTTGGCCATTTCCAAAGTCCTCTAGATAGCAAGGGTGGAATCCACTACTAGAGCATGCCGACATTTGGTGCAAGGGTTTTCGCGAAGCTGAAAACGCAAACGTGAGCTTCAATAGAAGCAGGCAGAATTAACATCCCTGAGCATTCACTGATACACGATGTTATCACCCGATGGGGATCCACAATTGAAATGATTTCTAGATTCTTAGAGCAGCAGCAGGCCATCTGTGGGGTGCTAGCAGGAGACAGAAACACCTGGCATCTTATGCCGAAAGATGGTGACATCACTGTCCTGGAGAAAGTAAGCCAGCTCCTTTGTCTTCTCCATGATTTCACTGATGTCCTGGCATCTGAGAAACAAGACACACTTTCCTCCCTGAAGCCAGTCTTGGAGCACATTAATAATGAGATACTTCAAGACCAAGAGGAAGACTGCAACTCTCACTAAACAAATGAAACGAATAATAAGAGAAGAATATTCTGAACATATCCAGTTTTGTGGATCCCAGGTTTGAGGGAAGATTTTCTGAGAATCTGGATGACACAGTCAAGGCATGCAGTGACGAAGCAATGGCACTAGTTGCATCACATCTAGAAGATCCTCCAGCAGCAACCACACAGAGCACCTCCTCCACAACCACCACCAAAAGGAAAGAGAAGAGCCTGTCTGGGTTGTTACAGCAAATCACCAGTGCAAAGAAGAACAGGTCATTAGTTTCAGGAGGACCCGCAAATGCAATGCCATCAGACAAAGCAAAACTTGACTCCGAGGTGAAACTGTACTGGTCCCTTCCTGCAATGAGTCCTGATGCTGACCCACTGGCTTGGTGGAAGGCACATGTGGAAGAAATGCCAATGCTTTCAAATGTGGCCAGAAAGTTCCTTTGTATCCCTGCAACAAGTGTGCCCTCAGAAAGGGTATTCGGTGCAAGTGGCCATATCCTGTCTCCTCATCGGTCTCCAGACTGAGCGTTGACAATGTGAACATGCTCACGTTTCTGCATTATAATATGAACTGAAAGTTGAATTAAGTGTGGAATTTGTAAAAAAGTCACTGTTGTTGGGGGGTCATGCAGCCTTTGAATCCTTGTTCCAAAAGGAGATACAGTAGCTACCTCATGTTTAATTGCAGAGATGTGGAAATTGTTTCTTTTTATTTATTTTCACCTAAATATGATTTCTGTTTTAAAAGGCAGCTAAACTGTTTAAGTCAAAAGCAATGTTTCCACCATGTTTCCATGTTCTCTAGCTCAGGTCCAAAAGAAATCTAGAAGAATGCACTAAATATTTTATTTATTTATTTCCATCTGTTATCTTTAAAAGGGAAAAACTGACATGGATGTTTACAGAGCAGAGGATGTCCTTCTTTAATTCCAAATGGAGAGGACTTTTGTTTGTCTTTAGTATTATTTTGTTGCTGTATTATTTGTTTAATGTGTTAATTCTATTTAAAAAGGCAGCAATAAATAGCACTTTAAAATCTAAAGAGTGTTCATGTGATTTTCTATGTAGTTGTGTTGTTAAAATAATGAATGCATAATAATCGTAGTAATCGTCAAACCAGGATTATTTCTCAGACTATAATCTTATTAACAAAATCTATAATCGTTGCATCCCTAATCTCATGTTATGTACTCTTTTATACAGTTGCTTAGTTGGTTGTAAACAATGGGGCAGATTTTGTTGAATCAAATAATAATTTAGAAAAGAGAAAACTCTTTACCACATATATCTTTACCATGGTTCAAAACACACAATATCATTAACAGGGAAATATCATACAACCAGGGAAAGGCCTGGAGACATCTTGGAGAGACTGCTGGCAGGAGGTTATAGACCTCACCGGGGCAGACATGGGCTAGCTACCCATGTCAGCAGGATCTGTTACTAAAATAATCTTTCATATGAATACAATTCACAATTCAACATGGAATATTACAAATATATTGGCGGTACCAGTAAAAGTTATCAAATACAATCAGTTTCTTCAAATTTCTTTATTTTTATTTATATACAATAACTAAGCAGTTTTGCTTGTAGGTAGAAAGCACAGGCACATGTAAACAAACATCAAGTCAAGTGTACACATATTTTACAACTGTTTTAATAGTACAGCTGCAATGCAAATGGCAACTAATGGTAACTAATTAACCCCCAGACCATCGTCCTAAAGTAACGATTAAAAAGATCGTGTTACAGCTTTACCTCCTGGAATAATCTATTAAAATCCATGTGCTCTTCTCTCTTCTCAAGAATAGGGTGAACCCAATATCGTCCTTTTCTGTTCCTTTTCTCATTCAGGCAAAAAACAATAAACTAATCTTCGCTGAAGGAGAAGTAATTTCTTGTTCTGCTGTTGTAAGTACGTAAAGCAAACAGTACTAGTAGCCTGTATTGCTACGCGCTAAGCTTTAATCTTTTCTTCTTCTCAGCAGCTGAAGCATGAAAAGCGGTTAAGCGCCACCTAATGTTTAGGTGTGAAATTTTTTCTCCATCAGCGCCATCTACTGTGAGGGCTTCAAATAGAAGAAAGCGAAAACATTCATTTCGTCGTTGATATGAAAACTTGGTTCGTCGGGGTATGCGTTTCGCTTTTTCGCATCTCCCGCAATCTGAACGGGCCTTAAGGTCGAATGATTTGAGATGTTTAAAACGAAACTAACCGCAGTGTTCACCCAGGTTCATTAGCAAAACAAACAGCTTGCCGCAGCTGAACATATTAACGCACATAATGTATTAACATACATACAGCTAAAATCCAAGTGCCCATTTTCCAAATAACATATAAATATATAGTAAGTTTAACACTGGCTTTGGATGTTCTATTTAGCCTGTGATTGACTTAGCTCCCTTCGCTATCGTGTGCTAACGTTATCCTCGTATATATATGGTACATGTACGTCGAATCAGACTGTTGATAAATATTACTTGCATCGGCAGCTTTGTCTCATTCAGTTGCTCTCGATCCCTCTTGAGGAACAACTTTGATGCTAACCCTGCTTGCACTGTCCCAGGTTGATAAAGTACTCCGGCTTAAGTGATTCGCGCAAACAAGCAGGTTTTTACTTATGGTTTCTGAGGGATTTCCACTAAAAATAAAATAAATCCACTCCTGTCTCTTCCGAGGTTAGGACTCTGTGCAGCAACTACATTGCATGTTGTCCATGAACTTTAGCCATGGTGTCACGTACACCGCTGTCGCATGTAAAAAAAAACAACAATGGTGGCTGGGCCGTGGGTGGAATTGTGTAGATTAAGCGGCGGTAATATTATAATAAGAGCCTGCGTCTACTTCACATCAGGAGAGAAATCTGAACGGCTTAATTTCTCACATGCTTGCAGAAAAAGGCTTACCAAAACAAAGTCACTGGGATCTTGTTTTTCACGTTTTCTGGGTTGCTAGATGCACCGGGGACCCGATTATAGCACTTTAACACTTTTTTTTTTTTACTTTCATGCAATGCGTCCTTTAAAATACAGCCACAATTGATTAATCCTAACAACTATCATGGGCCCCCAAAAGGGCTAAATTGCCGGGGCTCGCATGGGCTAAAGGGCCAGTGTGGGGTTTTCTGTGGGCAGACCCATAGTGGGTTGGCCCACAGAAAACCCCCATTGGGGCACACACGGGCATAACCACGCTAATCCATGCGGGACCCACTTGGGGTTTTATATGGGTTTGCCCTACCCACTCTGTCCCACAGTGAACCCACAGTGGGCCCGCACGGGCATGTTTGCTGGGCAAAACCTTCTGTACAAACTCAATGTGCAGCATTTCTTCCAGTCAATTCCACACCCCATGATAAAGTTGTTTAAGTAAGCCAAACTCGTGGCAAACAGAAACAAGCAATCTAGCCAAATCTCTGACATCTGTAGTTTTGTCTAGCTGCAGAGATAAACACCTGCTATTTTGAATGTATTTCTTTATGTAGCTGCTTACTGCTGACATCATCTGTCATATCAGTGTTTCAGTTATACAGACTACTGCCACCTGCTGGTGTGTGTCTTTTTCAACCTTGGAATGAGTTTTGTGGGGGGAATACTTGTGTAAATATTTCTGACAAAAAATATTTTTATAATACTATGTTTACTTGTTGAAATTATTTTATTGAAAAATTGGAGCATTAGTACCAGGAATCCATGATACGCCTCATGCTCATGAATCTCATTCCACCCATATTACTGAAGTTCCTGTACTCTCCAGGTCTGAACCAACACATTTTTCCTCTGTAGTGGGGCTGCTCATACATGAGCCAGTGACCGTCCATCACATGACAGGACTGGCAGTGAGACATGCGGTAGCGGTCCATGATGTTGTCACAGTCGTCCATCATATCATACATCTGACCTCCAAAGTTCTCCCTCTCATAGATCCTCATTTTGTAGGATCCCCTGTACTGTATTGATAGAAGGATTCATTGTATTTAAGGTTCAAATAAAGAAGTAACACTACATTTGCACAAATCAATCTAGCTTAGATACATTAAAATGTTCTCTGTGCTCACCATGGGGATCGTACGGCAGGATCTGATCCAGTTGCTCATTCCAAACATAGACATGTAGTCAGCGTACTCGCCCCTCTTAAAGAAATACTGGTTTCCCATGTAGTTGGGATGATCGTACATCATCCAGCATCCGCTCTCAACTCTACAGGAGTGACAGCGGCTCAGGTAGGAGGACATGTCAGCACAGTCGCCCATACACTCATAAGAGCGACCCTGGAAGTTTCTCTCCTCATAGAAGGTGACCTAAATTCAGAGTTAACCTCTTAGTGATGTAAAGTGAAATATATCAAATAATTTATGTGAAATTGTGGTGAATCGAGTTTACCTTCATGTTTGTGTGGTTGATCTTCAGTAGTTCCACAAAGGAGAATCAGAATGTGATTCTGGTTGTTGGTTGACTGCTGTCACTCGTACCTTTATACTAGACCGAGACAAAAGACTACACAGCCTCTATTGTCAGTCAATTCCTGACAGTGCATGTTGAAATACAGCCCATAGTAACTAAAGCTTTTTACATAGATCTTGGTACTCATTATCACAACTACATGCTAAAGAACCATGACAGAGTGTCTATTCTTATTACTTGTTTTAGATGTTTTGAAGGCTGAGTGTTTTAGATATGTTACCTGTAGCTCAGTGGTAAGAGCATTGCGCTAACAACGCAAGGTTGTGGGTTCGATCCCTGGGGATTGCAAATACCTATGTAAAATGTATAGGATAAAGCAATGTAAGTCGCTTTGGATAAAAGCGTCTGCCAAATGCCTAAATGTAAATGTAAATGATTGAGTTAAAACGTAGATAATATTGGTCACCTAATACGACTAGAAAGTAGACATCTGTCTCAGTTGAGTGAGGATTTTTAATTTAAGTAAATCTAAAGCGTATATCAGACTAGGTACAGCAGGCAGTCTTTAATGAACTCATCGTGGTATTAAATTATGGAGCTAAGGTGATTTTGTTTTCACACTATTATGGACAATCTATTTCATAAATTCCACCAGTTTTCATCGTTTGTAATATTAGTGTGGCAAGTAGGGGGGGGGGTTGAATAATCAGAGGAAAATTCAATCTTACTGGATTAAAGAAAGTAGCGACTACGCCACCCAGTTAACTACCTGGGAAAAATCAATACAAGCACACAGGTTCGAGTTTTGTTTTGGACAAAGAGACCATGAGACGTGGATATAAAAGAAAACTTTTATTTCTACCAGTCGCAACTTCAATATATGACCATAAATTCTTAAAAGATGGTCAGTGCAATAGTGGCAGTAATGATTGCCATAACATGAAGCAGACAAACAATTTTGCAAAAACAAAATAAGTACACTAAACTAGGGAACTGGGCTCACCAGCAGTTAGACAGGCTAGATCCCAGTCTTCCAAAGGGCCCACAAGGGTCAACACGTGTACCAAAAAAGAAAACCACGACACACACTGGTGTAATACACCACAAAAGAAAATCAGAAGAAAACTACACTTGGTAGGAAAAACTCTGGCACCAGGGATGACTAGCCTGCCCACTTTGGACTCCTCCCAGCTCTTAGAAATAAAGAGAAACAAACACTGCAATAAAGGTGAAGAACAAAATGTAACAAACAATCAAATAAAACTCAATCAAACAATATTCTAAATATAAACGATCAGAAATCCGCCAGTGGGAAGCCGGCAACAACTAGGCCACCCATCACTTTTTACATACCCCCATGCGGGAAAACCCATCACTTATCCGGCAGAGCACCTTAGAAGAAACACAGCAAAAACCAGAAACGGCTGAGACGGTGACGCAACATTCCGTGTTCCAAACCACCTCAATATATACCCGCCACCCAATGACACGCATTTACTAGTGGGCGTGGAGTTCGAATGGGAGAGCTGGTAAATCCACTGGAAAAACCCCAAAGGGAGAATCTGGTAAATCCGCATGAACAACCCCGAAGGGAGAATCTGGTAAATCCGCATGAACAACTCCGGAGGTAGAATTTGTTAAATCTGCTTGAACAACCCCAGAGGGAGAATATGGTAAATCCGCTTGAACAACCCCGAAGGGAGAGGTTGACTCCACACGAACGACCCTTACAGTAAGAGAGGGATCCGCCAGGGAAAACTCCTTCGAGTCATCAACCAGCAAAGGTGCTAAGGTCGCCGGTGCAACGATCTGCGTAAGAGTGGGACACCAAGCAGGGTGAAAAAGAGAACTGGAGCCTAGACAAACAATACTAATTAGCCAAGAATATAACCGGACAGAAGACTAGACTAGACTAGACTAGACTAGACTAGACTAGACTAGACTAGACTAGACTAGACTAGACTAGACTAGATAATTAGAAGACTGGAAGTCAAGAGGGTTAGAAGTCTAATGGACTGACGAAGAACATAGGAATTGGGGCAGTATAAGAAGGGAGAGAGGAGATAGCGAGAGTGGAAACCGGTGTGGTGTGATTAGCGGGAGTAGAAGCAGGGGTGCGGTGATGAGTGGATAACAAGGGGGGCGGGGCACGCAAAAGTAAAGACCGAAAACATGTAGAACTGTCAAAAGGTCTCCCCCATGTGCACAGCGAGAAGGAACATAAACAAGACACACACAACAAGCAGGTGATCAGACCCGGGACCTGACAGGTTTATGTCAAGTTCCTATAAAACATAAACACCCAACCTGTGTGCATTTTGACATGTCTGCAGAACAAATACAAAGCAAGTAAATCAGGCGTTTCAACATCATTAAAATCAGAACACAACATTTTATATCTGCTTTGGAAGCTTTCTCTGGGCATCCAGAGGTACATGGAGCTCCATGCCATGCAGCACTTTTGGGTAAAGGGGTCAGAATGAAATGAAGCATACAGTATAACAGCTTGTCACTAGCTGACAGTATGTCCACAATAAGGATGATGAAATGTTCCATTGGTTCTTACAACCCTATATGAGCTGTTATTTTCTTAGATGATACACCTCAATAGTTTATATGTTCTACAATCCAAACATACGAAGATGTTTTAGTGCCATGTTAAAATTGAAATTAACAATAACCTGGGTAGAGTAAGCCAACAGCTAACTACAAAACAATCTAATATGCATGTCTCAAAATCAATGCCATGGACTCCGGATTATGAGCATGAACTACAAACAACGTCACGTGTGAAATAAAACAGGACTTTATTACCTAGACTAGACACATACTTATCTAACATACACACACATACAGTTTAGCATTGGAAGAGCCAGCCCTCCCTGTAAGTGAACTAAGCGGCTGCTTAGGGCCTCGGCGCCACTAGGGGGCCCCCAAGAGCACATGAAATTACAGCATTGTAATTAACATACAGCTACTGGATTTGAAAGTCTTATATGTACTTTTTTTCTTACTGTCCTGTACTTTTGAGCTTATTAGTTATTAGGCTGTGCTCAGGTTGTTTATTGGCGCACTAACGTTACTGGTTCACAATTTATAACCATAAAGTAGACAAGAGATAATACAATTTTGCTGGGGTCTCAATAGCTAACGTAGCATGATCGTGCCTCGTCACAAATTTAGTGTAATGCATGTAAGCGATGACTACCAAACGACAATAAATGTTTTCTTTTCAAAAGTAGCTGATTCGTTAGTTCATGCACGTAGACTAATGTTATCGGTATCTATAGTTATTTGTTACCATGCTAGGCACTATTCTTGTAGCGAGTTGAGTGTAAGTTAGTGATTGTAACTATTACACAAATCACAATGCCTGGTTGCGAGAATATAACTAGAGAAAAGTATTATTTTCTTTGGTTACTAATCACATTCACGTCCATGCGTTGTGTTTTGGGTGACTGCAAATGTGTTAACATTAGCACGTTAGCTGCTATGTGGCTAGCACACTATGCGCTAATGGCTAACAACCAGCTGCTACCTAAGAATCTATTTGAGCTATTAGTATAGCCCAGTAGTATACCCCACGGGGGCTAAAGAGCACTTTAGTTCATGCACAGTTTATAAAGTGACATGATGTAACGGCGGTTTCTACATAGTCAAAAAAATTCACATGTATTGAGCTGCCCACGGGTAGGCTTATACAATGACAGGTTTTATGACACTGATAACAGACAATTACGCTTATCAACCACATGGGGGAACAAGCAAAATTCTCTATTGAGAGAGATAAAGATGTATTTCACAGTTTCTCCCCATGCCCTGCATGCAGCATTACGCCATTTCACACCGCATGCGCAAGCAGTGGGTAAGGAGTGTATAATTGTTTCGGTGCACATGTTAATGCTCCTCGCAGAGCAGAAGCGGCGCGCATGCAACAGTGCAGCGATCATTTCGGCGCCGAGTCTATTTTTGATGCGCTGCTCATGCTCAATTAAAGCGACAAGGCATTCTTGAGGGTCAAAATCCACATAGATTGACAGGAAACACTTTTACCTTTAAAGCATGTAAGTGGTGCCTAATTTGTTTTTAACAGTCGCCATGACTTCCAGAAACACTTTTGTCAGTTTTTATAGTACAAGTAGGCTAAATGTCTGTGTACTGTCTGAACGCCACTGAAATCATAACCTTCTTAAAAAAAAAAATTTATATGCTTTGCATACGTGTGAGAGAAAAGCGATCGCATCACAAGTTAGTCACTCTCTCCTATGGTGAGTTAACCCTTTAGTGACTTTAAATCCTTCAAAGCACGATGACACTCTTATCCAAACCGACTTACGGAGAGTTCAGGGAGCAATAAAGCGATATGACATACAGGAGCAATAATAAAATAGGTGCTAATACCAAGTTACTAGTTTCTTCAAATCCAGAACACTACTTGTTGAGAGAAAAGAGAGAGGTTTATTTATTCTTTTTTTTTTTACTTGTCTGTCAAGTATTCACAGAAGAGATGGGTTTTAATTAGTTTTTTTAATGTTGTGAGAGATGTGGTTGACCGGACTGAGTTAGGAAGAATGTTCCACCATGAAGGGGCGTTGAAAGCAATTTGCGGGAAAGCAATTTACTGCCCTTTTGAGAAGGCAATACAAGATGCCGCTCGTTTGCTGAACGCAAGGTTCTTGATGGGGTGTTGCAGGGTGTGAAAGTATGCAGGTGCAGATCCAGTGATAGTCTTGTAGGCGAGCATTAGTGACTAGAATCTGATACAGGCTTCAACCGGTAGCCAGTGGAGAGAACCAGCTGGAGTTTTTTCCTGTCAGATTGAACCAGCTGATTTGAGCTATTTTGAATTCACTATATTAATGTAGCTGCCTACTGCTGACATCATCTGTCATATCAGTGTTTCAATGATACAGACTACTGCCACCTGCTGGTGTGTCTTTTTCAACCTTGGAAGGAGTTTGTGTGGGGAGAATACTTGTATAAATATTTCTGACAAAATTATTTTTTAACACAATGTTTATTTTTTTGAGAAAATATTTTATTGAAAAGTTGGAGCATTAGTACCAGGAATCCATGATACGCCTCATGCTCATGAATCTCATTCCACCCATATTACTGAAGTTCCTGTACTCTCCAGGTCTGAACCAACACATTTTTCCTCTGTAGTGGGGCTGCTCATACATGAGCCAGTGACCGTCCATCACATGACAGGACTGGCAGTGAGACATGCGGTAGCGGTCCATGATGTTGTCACAGTCGTCCATCATATCATACATCTGACCTCCAAAGTTCTCCCTCTCATAGATCCTCATTTTGTAGGATCCCCTGTACTGTATTGATAGAAGGATTCATTGTATTTAAGGTTCAAATAAAGAAGTAACACTACATTTGCACAAATCAATCTAGCTTAGATACATTAAAATGTTCTCTGTGCTCACCATGGGGATCGTACGGCAGGATCTGATCCAGTTGCTCATTCCAAACATAGACATGTAGTCAGCGTACTCGCCCCTCTTAAAGAAATACTGGTTTCCCATGTAGTTGGGATGATCGTACATCATCCAGCATCCGCTCTCAACTCTACAGGAGTGACAGCGGCTCAGGTAGGAGGACATGTCAGCACAGTCGCCCATACACTCATAAGAGCGACCCTGGAAGTTTCTCTCCTCATAGAAGGTGACCTAAATTCAGAGTTAACCTCTTAGTGATGTAAAGTGAAATATATCAAATAATTTATGTGAAATTGTGGTGAATCGAGTTTACCTTCATGTTTGTGTTGGTTGATCTTCAGTAGTTCCACAAAGGAGAATCAGAATGTGATTCTGGTTGTTGGTTGACTGCTGTCACTCGTACCTTTATACTAGACCGAGACAAAAGACTACACAGCCTCTATTGTCAGTCAATTCCTGACAGTGCATGTTGAAATACAGCCCATAGTAACTAAAGCTTTTACATAGATCTTGGTACTCATTATCACAACTACATGCTAAAGAACCATGACAGAGTGTCTATTCTTATTACTTGTTTTAGATGTTTTTGAAGGCTGAGTGTTTTAGAATATGTTACCTGTAGCTCAGTGGTAAGAGCATTGCGCTAACAACGCAAGGTTGTGGGTTCGATCCCTGGGGATTGCAAATACCTATGTAAAATGTATAGGATAAAGCAATGTAAGTCGCTTTGGATAAAAGCGTCTGCCAAATGCCTAAATGTAAATGTAAATGATTGAGTTAAAACGTAGATAATATTGGTCACCTAATACGACTAGAAAGTAGACATCTGTCTCAGTTGAGTGAGGATTTTTAATTTAAGTAAATCTAAAGCGTATATCAGACTAGGTACAGCAGGCAGTCTTTAATGAACTCATCGTGGTATTAAATTATGGAGCTAAGGTGATTTTGTTTTCACACTATTATGGACAATCTATTTCATAAATTCCACCAGTTTTCATCGTTTGTAATATTAGTGTGGCAAGTAGGGGGGGGGGGGGTTGAATAATCAGAGGAAGAATTCAATCTTACTGGATTAAAGAAAGTAGCGACTACGCCACCCAGTTAACTACCTGGGAAAAATCAATACAAGCACACAGGTTCGAGTTTTGTTTTGGACAAAGAGACCATGAGACGTGGATATAAAAAAAACTTTTATTTCTACCAGTCGCAACTTCAATATATGACCATAAATTCTTAAAAGATGGTCAGTGCAATAGTGGCAGTAATGATTGCCATAACATGAAGCAGACAAACAATTTTGCAAAAACAAAATAAGTACACTAAACTAGGGAACTGGGCTCACCAGCAGTTAGACAGGCTAGATCCCAGTCTTCCAAAGGGCCCACAAGGGTCAACACGTGTACCAAAAAAGAAAACCACGACACACACTGGTGTAATACACCACAAAAGAAAATCAGAAGAAAACTACACTTGGTAGGAAAAACTCTGGCACCAGGGATGACTAGCCTGCCCACTTTGGACTCCTCCCAGCTCTTAGAAATAAAGAGAAACAAACACTGCAATAAAGGTGAAGAACAAAATGTAACAAACAATCAAATAAAACTCAATCAAACAATATTCTAAATATAAACGATCAGAAATCCGCCAGTGGGAAGCCGGCAACAACTAGGCCACCCATCACTTTTTACATACCCCCATGCGGGAAAACCCATCACTTATCCGGCAGAGCACCTTAGAAGAAACACAGCAAAAACCAGAAACGGCTGAGACGGTGACGCAACATTCCGTGTTCCAAACCACCTCAATATATACCCGCCACCCAATGACACGCATTTACTAGTGGGCGTGGAGTTCGAATGGGAGAGCTGGTAAATCCACTGGAAAAACCCCAAAGGGAGAATCTGGTAAATCCGCATGAACAACCCCGAAGGGAGAATCTGGTAAATCCGCATGAAATCCGGAGGTAGAATTTGTTAAATCTGCTTGAACAACCCCAGAGGGAGAATATGGTAAATCCGCTTGAACAACCCCGAAGGGAGAGGTTGACTCCACACGAACGACCCTTACAGTAAGAGAGGGATCCGCCAGGGAAAACTCCTTCGAGTCATCAACCAGCAAAGGTGCTAAGGTCGCCGGTGCAACGATCTGCGTAAGAGTGGGACACCAAGCAGGGTGAAAAAGAGAACTGGAGCCTAGACAAACAATACTAATTAGCCAAGAATATAACCGGACAGAAGACTAGACTAGACTAGACTAGACTAGACTAGACTAGACTAGACTAGACTAGACTAGACTAGACTAGACTAGACTAGACTAGACTAGACTAGACTAGATAATTAGAAGACTGGAAGTCAGAGGGTTAGAAGTCTAATGGACTGACGAAGAACATAGGAATTGGGGCAGTATAAGAAGGGAGAGAGGAGATAGCGAGAGTGGAAACCGGTGTGGTGTGATTAGCGGGAGTAGAAGCAGGGGTGCGGTGATGAGTGGATAACAAGGGGGGCGGGGCACGCAAAAGTAAAGACCGAAACATGTAGAACTGTCAAAAGGTCTCCCCCATGTGCACAGCGAGAAGGAACATAAACAAGACACACACAACAAGCAGGTGATCAGACCCGGGACCTGACAGGTTTATGTCAAGTTCCTATAAAACATAAACACCCAACCTGTGTGCATTTTGACATGTCTGCAGAACAAATACAAAGCAAGTAAATCAGGCGTTTCAACATCATTAAAATCAGAACACAACATTTTATATCTGCTTGGAAGCTTTCTCTGGGCATCCAGAGGTACATGGAGCTCCATGCCATGCAGCACTTTTGGGTAAAGGGGTCAGAATGAAATGAAGCATACAGTAACAGCTTGTCACTAGCTGACAGTATGTCCACAATAAGGATGATGAAATGTTCCATTGGTTCTTACAACCCTATATGAGCTGTTATTTTCTTAGATGATACACCTCAATAGTTTATATGTTCTACAATCAAACATACGAAGATGTTTTAGTGCCATGTTAAAATTGAAATTAACAATAACCTGGGTAGAGTAAGCCAACAGCTAACTACAAAACAATCTAATATGCATGTCTCAAAATCAATGCCATGGACTCCGGATTATGAGCATGAACTACAAACAACATCACGTGTGAAATAAAACAGGACTTATTACCTAGACTAGACACATACTTATCTAACATACACACACATACAGTTTAGCATTGGAAGAGCCAGCCCTCCCTGTAAGTGAACTAAGCGGCTGCTTAGGGCCTCGGCGCCACTAGGGGGCCCCCAAGAGCACATGAAATTACAGCATTGTAATTAACATACAGCTACTGGATTTGAAAGTCTTATATGTACTTTTTTTCTTACTGTCCTGTACTTTTGAGCTTATTAGTTATTAGGCTGTGCTCAGGTTGTTTATTGGCGCACTAACGTTACTGGTTCACAATTTATAACCATAAAGTAGACAAGATAATACAATTTTGCTGGGGTCTCAAAGCTAACGTAGCATGATCGTGCCTAGTCACAAATTTAGTGTAATGCATGTAAGCGATGACTACCAAACGACAATAAATGTTTTCTTTTCAAAAGTAGCTGATTCGTTAGTTCATGCACGTAGACTAATGTTATCGGTATTTATAGTTATTTGTTACCATGCTAGGCACTATTCTTGTAGCGAGTTGAGTGTAAGTTAGTGATTGTAACTATTACACAAATCACAATGCCTGGTTGCGAAATATAACTAGAGAAAAGTATTATTTTCTTTGGTTACTAATCACATTCACGTCCATGCGTTGTGTTTTGGGTGACTGCAAATGTGTTAACATTAGCACGTTAGCTGCTATGTGGCTAGCACACTATGCGCTAATGGCTAACAACCAGCTGCTACCTAAGAATCTTTGAGCTATTAGTATAGCCCAGTAGTATACCCCACGGGGGCTAAAGAGCACTTTAGTTCATGCACAGTTTATAAAGTGACATGATGTAACGGCGGTTTCTACATAGTCAAAAAAATTCACATGTATTGAGCTGCCCACGGGTAGGCTTATACAATGACAGGTTTTATGACACTGATAACAGACAATTACGCTTATCAACCACATGGGGGAACAAGCAAAATTCTCTATTGAGAGAGATAAAGATGTATTTCACAGTTTCTCCCCATGCCCTGCATGCAGCATTACGCCATTTCACACCGCATGCGCAAGCAGTGGGTAAGGAGTGTATAATTGTTTCGGTGCACATGTTAATGCTCCTCGCAGAGCAGAAGCGGCGCGCATGCAACAGTGCAGCGATCATTTCGGCGCCGAGTCTATTTTTGATGCGCTGCTCATGCTCAATTAAAGCGACAAGGCATTCTTGAGGGTCAAAATCCACATAGATTGACAGGAAACACTTTTACCTTTAAAGCATGTAAGTGGTGCCTAATTTGTTTTTAACAGTCGCCATGACTTCCAGAAACACTTTTGTCAGTTTTTATAGTACAAGTAGGCTAAATGTCTGTGTACTGTCTGAACGCCACTGAAATCATAACCTTCTTAAAAAAAAAAATTTATATGCTTTGCATACGTGTGAGAGAAAAGCGATCGCATCACAAGTTAGTCACTCTCTCCTATGGTGAGTTAACCCTTTAGTGACTTTAAATCCTTCAAAGCACGATGACACTCTTATCCAAACCGACTTACGGAGAGTTCAGGGAGCAATAAAGCGATATGACATACAGGAGCAATAATAAAATAGGTGCTAATACCAAGTTACTAGTTTCTTCAAATCCAGAACACTACTTGTTGAGAGAAAGAGAGAGGTTTATTTTATTCTTTTTTTTTTTACTTGTCTGTCAAGTATTCACAGAAGAGATGGGTTTTAATTAGTTTTTTTAATGTTGTGAGATGTGGGTTGACCGGACTGTTAGGAAGAATGTTCCACCATGAAGGGGCGTTTGAAAGCAATTTGCGGGAAAGCAATTTACTGCCCTTTTGAGAAGGCAATACAAGATGCCGCTCGTTTGCTGAACGCAAGGTTCTTGATGGGTGTTTGCAGGGTGTGAAAGTATGCAGGTGCAGATCCAGTGATAGTCTTGTAGGTGAGCATTAGTGACGAATCTGATACAGGCTTCAACCGGTAGCCAGTGGAGAGAACCAGCTGGAGTTTTTTCCTGTCAGATTGAACCAGCTGATTTGAGCTATTTTGAATTCACTATATTAATGTAGCTGCCTACTGCTGACATCATCTGTCATATCAGTGTTTCAATGATACAGACTACTGCCACCTGCTGGTGTGTCTTTTTCAACCTTGGAAGGAGTTTGTGTGGGGAGAATACTTGTATAAATATTTCTGACAAAAATATTTTTTAACACAATGTTTATTTTTTTGAGAAAATATTTTATTGAAAAGTTGGAGCATTAGTACCAGGAATCCATGATACGCCTCATGCTCATGAATCTCATTCCACCCATATTACTGAAGTTCCTGTACTCTCCAGGTCTGAACCAACACATTTTTCCTCTGTAGTGGGGCTGCTCATACATGAGCCAGTGACCGTCCATCACATGACAGGACTGGCAGTGAGACATGCGGTAGCGGTCCATGATGTTGTCACAGTCGTCCATCATATCATACATCTGACCTCCAAAGTTCTCCCTCTCATAGATCCTCATTTTGTAGGATCCCCTGTACTGTATTGATAGAAGGATTCATTGTATTTAAGGTTCAAATAAAGAAGTAACACTACATTTGCACAAATCAATCTAGCTTAGATACATTAAAATGTTCTCTGTGCTCACCATGGGGATCGTACGGCAGGATCTGATCCAGTTGCTCATTCCAAACATAGACATGTAGTCAGCGTACTCGCCCTTCTTAAAGAAATACTGGTTTCCCATGTAGTTGGGATTATCGTACATCATCCAGCATCCGCTCTCAACTCTACAGGAGTGACAGCTGCTCAGGTAGGAGGACATGTCAGCACAGTCGCCCATACACTCATAAGAGCGACCCTGGAAGTTTCTCTCTTCATAGAAGGTGACCTGAAAATCAGAGGTAACTTCTTAGTGATGTAAAGTGAAATATATAAAATCAAAGTCATTTATGTGAAATTGTGGTGAATCGAGTTTACCTTCATGTTTGTGTTGGTTGATCTTCAGTAGTTCCACAAAGAAGCTGAAGCTGATTCGGGTTGTTGGTTGACTGCTGTCACTCGTACCTTTATACTAGTCCGAGACAAAAGACTACACAGCCTCTATTGTCAGTCAATTCCTGACAGTGCATGTTGAAATACAGCCCATAGAAACTAAAGCTTGTTACATAGATCTTTGTACTCATTATCACAACTACAGGCTAAAGAACCATGACAGAGTGTCAATTTGTATTACTTGTTTTTGATGTTTTTGAAGGCTGAGTGTTTTAGAATAATGCTTACATCCGGTGCCTTGTGATTTCTCTTTCAAAGTATTACTACACAACACTGAGGATTGAGTTAAAACGTAGATAATAGTGGTCACCTAATCTGACTGTAAAGTAGACATCTGTCTCAGTTGAGTGAATCTTTGAGTGAGGATTTTTGAATTTAAGTGATCTAAAGAGTATATCAGACTAGGTACAGCAGGCAGTCTTTAATGAACTCATAGTGGTATTAAATTATGCAGCTAAGTGATTAAATACATTTTCTCTTTTATTTTCACACTTTATGGACATAGCCTGCCCTCCCTGTAAGCAAACTAAGCGGCTGCTTAGCACCGCCCTCGCCGCCACTAAGGGGCCCCCAAGGGCACAAAACATTAAAGCTTTTTTGGTGACATTCATTTTTTCACGTAGGGCCATACACACAGTTTTTTTGTGTGGTCTGTGTCAAAATGTATGTGGCTTTTTTAAGGGTGTTTATAGGTTGTGGTTAAAATTAAATTAAAATGATTTTTTTAATAAAATCTTTGCAAATAGTTAGATCGATGCGTTAAACAATAAATTTCACAACCTTTGTATTGTCTGTGCTCAACATTTTAAGGGACAGTTCACCTAAAAGTGGAAGTAATGAAATTATCAAATGTTTTGACAATCACAATACACTTGTAACACAAGGTTTATGTGTTTTTGTTTTTATAAAATTAATTTTCCATTTCAGAAAATTTCAGTTTCCAGCTTTTGTAATATAAGGCATATAACAAATGTTCTTCTGTAAATAAGACCTGCACAACAGAAGCTTGGTGTGAATGAAAGTTTTAGATCGTACAGCTCTAAAGATCTTACCATATCATGCAGACAAATGGATGTTTTAACATTCCATACAGTGGCAGAAAACCCCCCCAAAAAACATGTGAACCCTTGAAATTAAATGCTCAATTGTTTAATTTATTGGGACATTTTATCCATGAGGTAAACAGATAATAAATCAATAATACTTTTTCAAGTGAAAATGCTGCCTGTATTCTGTGTTGGATTTAGGGGTAGGTTTAAGGATTATATCATACCGTTTGTCAAGTATTAATGGTTTATGTCACTAGCTGACAGTATGTCCAATATAAGGACCATGAGTCCATGATGAAAAGTTCCATTGGTTCTTACAACCCTATATGAGCTGTTATTTTCTTAGATGATACAACTCAGTAGTTTATATGTCTACAATCCAAACATACGAAGATGTTTTAGTGCCTGTTAAAATTTAAATGAATAATTACCTGGATAGACAAAACAGTCTAATATGCATGTCTCAAAATCAACGCCATGGTAGAGCCAGCAAAGAAACCAAAGAGTTTTTATTCGGAGGATGCTAGCAAAAAGAGAGAGTGATTTGACACAAGCCCGAACACAAATCAATATCTGACAGGCTTACACTTGGTGGCGTGAGCTCCAAGAAGCAACAGGTTTTCCTGTACTTTTGAGCTTATTAGTTATTAGGCTGTGCTCAGGTTGTTTATTTGCGTACTAAAGTTACTGGTTCACAATTTATAACCATAAGGTAGGCAAGAGATTATTACATTTTGCTCAGGTCTCATATCGTGCCTCATCACAAATTTAGTGTAATGCATGTAAAATATGATTACCAAACCACAATAAATGTTTTATGTTCAAAAGTAGCTGATTCCTTAGTTCATACACATAGACTAATGTTATCGGTATCTATAGTTATTAGTCATCATGCTTAGGGTGACCATATGAGCCGTTTCTCCCGGACGCGTCCTTGCCAGGATTCGGATGCGTCTTCTATGTGTCGCATTTGTCGACCGCATACGTCATCGAGGTTTATTATTTCAGGTTTTATTTTATAAAGGCAGCCATTATATTTCAAGGTAAGAATGACTACAATGAATTACAATGATTATACGTCTTAAGCAATTTTAAATGTTATTTTAATAATGCGTTTTTGACTGAACCTCGATGACGTATGCGGTTGACAATTGCGAGTTGAGAAATGGCTCATATGGTCACCCTAACCATGTTAGGCACTATTCTTGTAGCGAGTTTGAGCTGTAATTAGTGATTGTACCTATTACACATATCACAATGCCTGGTTGTGAGTGTTTTCCGAAAATATAACTACTGAAAAGTATTATTTTCGTTGGTTACTAAACACATTCACGTCCATGCGTTGTGTTTTGGGTGACTGCAAATGTGTTAACATTAGCATGCTACCTGCTATGTAGCTAGCACACTATGCTGTAATGGCTATAACAACCAGCTGCTACCTCAGAATCTAGTTTGAGCTTCTAGTAAAGCCCAGTAGTATACCACACGGGGCTATAGAGCACCTTAGTACATGCACAGTTCATGAAGTGACATGATGCAATGGCGGTTTCTGCTTAGTCAACAAATTCATGTGTATTGCGTTGCCCACGGGGAACCCGGATAGCAAGCATATTTGGGCCACATGTGAAAATCATCCGTCACATCTGGCCTAGATATGGCATGGCTGGACATATATGGGCCACAGATGTTTTGCCATAAGTTTAGAAATGGTGGGAATGTTCCATTGGATTACACCTTATTTTGTGGTATATGGCCCAGATAACAACAAACACATGAGAACCACATATGTTTAAGATGTGGCAAACAGTGGGAAACATTAACTTGTGGCTGACATTTGGATTGTACTTGGAAAAACGCATGAATTTCCCCGCCGAAATCAAGTGCGTCCTGCAGTCTACACAGCACCTTTCTCTTCTTTCCTCATAACTTTTCATTTTGGTAAGTGTTATTTTATTAAAATATGTAGCATTTTGTGTTCGTATTGCATGTGATTAAGGACTTTGTATGGGATCAGAATCCCGCCATAACTATTGCGGGCATATTTAAAAATTTAATAAGCGTAAATCAAAAAATTAAAACCGTGAGTCAGAACCTTAAACACATTTTAAATTATATTGCACAAAACTAATACATGAAGACAAAGTTGTTCAAATCACAAACAAAATTATGTTTTCCTTGGTTGTTTTACAAATTTTTAGTGTTCCATTATATTTTCTGCTTATATTTTCTTTTTTCTACCCATACGTTATTTTTTCCCTCGCTTGCTTTTCCAAATGCTGCAGTTCGAGTTTCATGGTAATTAGGGCGGGCTTTTGCGTCACCATTGGTCCACTAGTTCTAGACTGACAGCTCCTCCTCTAGCCAATCAGTCGAAGAGGGTGTTGACGTCACTTCAAACAGTCGCGGCATACCCTTGAAGGTGGATTATAACCGTCATCTGCAAATCCCGCACAAGGTACACAGGTTATTGAACATAATGATATCGTTACTGACGTCAGATACACTTCTTATATCTGTTATGAGTACGCTGTGCCAGGTTTTTAAGTAGTTTGTTGTCCAATTCCACCATATAGTCCGTTAAACTAACATACATGTGTCCTGTTAGCTGGGTCTAGTCAGCGGTGCTAAAGTTTACAGTTAATGTTGCTCTATTAAGTTATTTAAGACTATGGCTGTGTATTAAGAAAGAATTAGTGTAAATGCTGGATGTTGCTAGCTCATAACAATGATTATGTCATGCGTATCTTAACTCATGTAGACGAGCACATTGTGTAACGTTAGCGTTTATTCTTACGCTTTTCTGGGTGAAGGTAACATTAGTTGACTACTGTTGAGAAATTCTGGCTGGTATAGCATCTATCAGTAATAAACATAATCCAGGATAACTGCCATTTAAATACTAAATGTTATTGCAATGGTTTCATAATTAGACCCTTTTAATTTACATTGCAGTCTTGTGCTAAAATTGTTTACAACACTTGTTACAACTAAAACACATTCAAAATATATTTATTAGTAGTGTTGCTTTGTATGATTCATGTCACTTGTTTTTCTCTAGGAAAGCAGTTGTTCCCCATGCAACATTTGGATTTGTATCAGTGCTTGGCCTCCTGCATCAAGACATCCGATGTATGCATTGCTGGACATGTTTATGGAAAGGATCTCTGCAAGAGACAACAGAGTAAGTTACATTTCTTTACCAGCATTGTTTTTTTGAACACGTTTATAATTCTGTCGACTTGCATTTTTTCCAGCACGATGTTGACTACATCCTCAGCCACATTTCTCCAGAAATGAGTGCAAGAGTGAGTTCCACAGCTTTGGTAAAATGGAAGATCATAAGCTACTTTTAAATATTTACCTTAAAAACGGTGAGGTGGGCTTTGCATTGTATGCTGCATCTAAAATTGTCTAACTCAAAGGCTTTCCAAGATATGACTTTCCTCATCAGAACAGCATGAATGGCTCCATCTAATACAAGTGCATGGCCATCAATTTAAGATTGTCAAAAACACATTTTAGCATTTATTGAGTGGAGTGGATCAGTGAATTTCATTTTGTTTATGTTCCTTTTTATTTAGCTTTTTGGAGTTACTTTTGATGTTAAATAGATATCATCGCTGTCGGGTGGAAATCTTGTACATTTTATCTTCAATTATTATTATTATTGGTCACTCCTTGATTACCACTACTGTAAGTATTTGGCATTGTTATTTAAATAAAGCCTTCTGAAAGTGACTGCTTTTATTTTATTTTCAGGCAAAAGCTGTTAATTTATACATCACTTACTATTTTTTATGGAAAAAGGGAGTATACAAAAATTTGACAATACAGCTTTTATTTTCTGTGTGCTAAGCATAATCACCTTTATAATGTAATAAATGACACAAAAATAATACAAATGATATTAATAATAGTCTGATGCTTTTAGATTGAAGTAGCAACAAGATGCGTCACAAAATTGAACAATAAGTAAATATGTGTAACCAGCACGTCGTCCGTGCCGGCCACACCCTCTACATCTGCGTTGAATCCCGGATTACCACACTCACGTTCACCAGACTATTAGTGTCTGATTCTTTGATTACATGTCACAGCTGCAACCCATCACTTGGACTACATTTATACTCACTGGGTTCTAGACTTCTTTGTCGGTTGTTAACGTTGTTTGATGTATGTCGGTGTTTATGCTATCCTCTGGAATATATCCTTTTTACTCTCTTTTTGTTATCAGTTGGTTACCTATTTTTCCAGGGATTGGGAATCCCTTTTTTGTTCATGGTATTGTACCTTGAGTTATTCTTTTTGGATTGTCTGTATTCGAGGAGTGGATTATTTGCATTGAACCTTTAACCGGATCTATGGTGTGAGATCTTTCCGTCCTCAAGTAACCGGTGACAATATCTCTGAATTGTGAAATTTGCCCATTGGTTGTCCTGAACTGAGCCATGTCATGATTGCATACACTCCATCCACATGACGGACTGTTAGTGTTTTGCTCCTCCAATGAGTTCTCAAGCACTGTCTTGCTCCAAAGGGTCCTAGGATAAAATATACCAGTTGAAGTATGAAGTATGCATTGTTCTGTGTGTTTTTAATCATAACATGGACACCTGGTTTCAAAGCTGATTGGGGTAAGAGTCTGATTCTGCTAACCCTTATCTTTTTTTACACACTTTGTCTATTAAGACAGACCGTTTTAAATGTAGTGTAATCTCATGCTCTTTGATGTAATTCCTTGCATCTGAGCTACATTCACAAAACACATCAGTTCCCCGGTAACAACACGATCATTAGCACATATTACTGATTTAATGCACTACTGTGAGAAAGAGAAAAGACGCTGCATGATGTGCTTGTGTAAATGAGTTAAGATACGCATGGCATCATTATTCTCATGAGCTAGCCACATCACACATTTACAACAAAACTTTTTATTTCTAAATACACAGCCAATAGTCTTAAATAACTTTCGTAACTGTAAGCTATAGCACCGCTGACTAAACCCAGCTGACAGGACACATGCTTGTTAACTTAGGCAAGGCAAGTTTATTTATATAGCACATTTCATACACAGAGCAATTCAAAGTGCTTAACATAAAATGATTGACAGAAAGAAATAAGACGTATCTTTAAAATGCAAATGATTTAAGATCAAAAATTCTTCAGATTTTAAGAAACAATAAAACAGCAATAAAATTGATTAAAAATGTGAGTGTATATATAAAAAGAGCAGAATAAAAATAAATTAGAAATAAAAGTGCAGTTGATGTAAACCAGCACAGTGCTCAGGTTGTGAATGCACAGCTAAACAAGTGTGTTTTTAATCTGGATTTAAAAGTAACTACTGTTGGTGAACGTCTGATGTCTTCTGGAAGCAGATTCCAGCTACGGGTGGCGTAATGACTAAACGCTGACTCGCCATGTTTTGAGTGAACCCTTGTTATCTCTAACTGATTTGATCCTGATGATCTGAGAAGTCTGTTTGGTTTATATTCAATGAGCATATCTGAGATGTATTTAGGTCCATGACCATTAAGTGATTTATAGACAATTAATAATACTTTGAAGTTGATTCTAAAAGTGACTGGTAACCAGTGTAGGGACCTGAGGATTGGAGTGATATGCTCAGATTTTTTGGTTCTGGTCAGAATCCTGGCAGCAGCATTCTGTATGAGCTGCAGCTGTCTGATGGTCTTTTTGGGAAGACCTGTAAGGAGTCCATTACAGTAATCCACCCTGCTGGTGATGAAAGCATGGACTAGTTTCTCTAAATCTTGGCTTGAGACAAAACATCTGATTCTGGCTATGTTTCTGAGATGGTAGTAGGCTGATTTGCTTATTGCTTTGACATGACTGCTGAAACTAAGGTCAGACTCCAAAATGACCCCAAGATTTTTTACCTTGCTTTGTGTCTTTAGACCTCTTAAGTCAAGGTATGTGTTTACCTTGTTAGTTTCATCCTTGTTACCAAAACAATGACTTCAGTTTTGTTTTTATTTAACTGAAGGAAGTTTTGACACATCCAGCTGTTAATTTCATCAATGCATTGGCAAAGAGAGTCAATAGGCCTGTAGTCATTGGGTGAGAGGGCTAGGTAGATCTGAGTGTCGTCTGCATAGCTGTGGTAGGCAATTTGGTACTTTTTCATTATTTGGCCAAGTGGGAGCATGTACAAATTGAAGAGGAGCGGAGCAAGAATCGAGCCCTGTGGAACACCACAAGTCATGGGTGTCCAGTCAGATTTATGGTTGCCTATGTTCACATGGTAACCTCTCCCTTTAAGGTATGACCCAAACCATTTAAGTACCAACCCAGAAAGCCCTACCCAGTTTTCCAGCCTATGTAGGAGTATGGTGTGATCTACCGTGTCAAATGCAGCACTGAGATCTAGTAAAACCAGAACTGATATTTTGCCTGAATCAGAATTCAATCGAATATCATTCATTATCTTTATGAGCACTGTCTCTGTGCTATGATGCTGACGGAAACCAGACGGATAATTGTCCAGGTAGCCATTTGAGTTTAAGAATTTGGTCAGCTGATTGAAAACAACCTTTTCAATGATCTTCCCTATAAAAGGAAGATTTGATATTGGTCTGTAGTTAGATTGCCCTTTTTTAGAAGAGGTTTGACAACTGCATTTTTTAGGGACTCTGGGAAAGTTCCTGAGAGCAGTGAGGTATTAACTATTTTTAGGAGATCTGCTTCCAAACAGTTAAACACTCTTTTGAAAAAGGATGTGGGAAGTGTCAAGGCTGCAAGTTGACGCTTTAGATGCTGTACCGTTTCCTCCAGGGTTTTGAGATCAATTGTCTGAAATTCAGACAAAGTTACTATTTTCTGATGTACTGGAGTCAGACTGACCTGACTGCCGCATGGAGCTTTGCTGATTTCCATTCTGATATTACTGATCTTTTGAAGGAAAAAAGTTGCAAACTCATTGCATTTGTCATCAGACAGCATTTCCCTCGGAACTTGACTAGGGGGATTTGTTAGTCTCTCTACAGTTGCAAAAAGAGTGCGAGTGTTATTTATGTTGCAGTTTATAATGTTAGAGAAAAAGTTCTGTCTAGCTTTGCCTAAGTCAACATTGAAGGCATGCAGACTGTCTTTATAGATGTTATAGTGAACTTCAAGTTTGGTTTTTCGCCACATACGCTCAGCTTTTCTGCATGTTCTTTTCATGTTTTGTACTGCTGGTGTGTTTCTCCAGGGTGCTTTACGCCTGCCAGTTATCACCTTGACCTTTACTGGAGCAATGGCATCGATAGCATTTTTTACTTTTGCATTAAAGCTATCGAGGAGAGCATCCATAGAGTCTGCAGATATACTTGGTGACAAAGACATAGCATTCATAAATAGCTCACTGGTATTCTCATTTATGAATCTCTTTTTATAGAGACGGGTCTATTTTCAGTGGCAGGACTGATTGATATATTAAAGAAAATACAGAAATGATCAGACAGCGCCACATCTCTAATAATAGTGGATGAAATGTTTAGACCTTTGCTAATGAGCAGATCTAGAGTGTGTCCACGATTGTGTGTGGGACCGTGCACATGCTGGATCAGATCAAAAGTGTTTAAAACATTTAAAAGTTCATTTGCAGTGTTGTTTTCTGTCTTGTCTACATGCATATTAAAATCTCCAGCAATAACAAAGCAGTCAAATTCTGAGGAAATAGCTGATAGCACTTCTGAAAAATCATCAACAAAGACTGGGGAGTATTTGGGAGGCCTGTAAATAATTGTAAACAGAATGCGTGGTGCACCTTTTAAAGCAATACTCAAGTATTCAAAGGACAGGTAGTCACCAAGTAAAACTTGCTTGCAGTCAAAGAGATCTTTAAATAGAGCAGCTATTCCTCCACCTCTCCTAACAGCTCTGCAAACATTTATAAAAGTAAAGTTTGGGGGGCAGATTCATTGAGGATTGTAGCACTACAACTATCATCTAACCAAGTTTCATTTAGAAACATGAAGCGAATACTAGTTCCTCCATTTTCTCTGAGAAGCTCAAAAGAGATGATGTAGTAGAGAGGGAGAGGGTGTGTAGTGTGAGGGGCTGCGAGTCTGGTGTTTCTGAAGACTGAAGTATGTTGTTTTGGCTCTCCCGGTTGTTATCCACAGAAACGTCCTTGGGTGTTGAGTCTTCGTCATCGTCCAACTGATGTGATGTCACTGGGCAGGGTATAGCCTGATTGGTGTTATCCAAAAGTCCATCAAACTGCTGAGATGGGTTACTATGGCCAGGTGTATGTGTGCCATTTAGGAGTGGAGTGGCACACTCTGCTGATGGGTGAAGGAGGGAGAAGAGGATGTTGTCCTTTAGCACTCTTGAACCAAGTTTGTTTGGGTGGAGGCCATCTGTTGTAAAAAGTTGTCTTTGACTCCAAAAGAGATTAAAGTTGTCAATGAAGTTCAGTCCTCTCATGTTGCAGGTTTTTTGCAGCCATATGTTCAGACTGAGTAGCCGAGAGAACATATTCGTTCCCCGAGCTGGGAGAGGTCCACTGATGAAGGCCTGTACTTTTAGCTTTCCAAGCATTTCAAAGAGTTCATTAAAATCCCTTTTTAGGAGCTCTGACTGCTCTTTTCGAGTATCATTTTTCCCCACATGTACGACAATCCGATTTACAGACTTATGTTGTGTCAGGATGTTTGGCAGTTCCTTGCTTACATCAGCAATCATTGCTTGAGGGAAATAGTATGTAAGTATAGCCCTGCTACGAAGGTTTCTGATAATAGAGTCCCCCACTATCAGAGTATTTGGCTCGGCTGGTTTCCGAGCAGAGTGCGGTTGCCTGTTTGACACAGAGCGTCTGCCAACTTTAGTGTCCACTTTTGATTTTTCCCTGACCACGTTTGGGGATTCTTCACCCATATTCATTAGTGCCTCAAATCTATTTTCAAGATGTACAAGAGGTGGCAGAGTACCAACATTGTCTTGTCGAGTCTTAGCCATATCTGGGGTAGATGAAGCTAATGCAGCAATTTGTGAAACTCTTGACAGTCTGATATTACGAGCATCTTTAGGTCTTGCGCCCTTTTTTTGCCAACGGTTTGTGTCCTCAGCTACCTTTGTTTGCATCTGTACAGGTTTGTCTGAGCTCACTATAATCTGATGAGAAGTGCTGGGTTCACAGAACTTACCGGCTATATGCTGAGGGGGTCCACGACGAGTATCAGCTGTGTGTTCTTGCAGGGACGGCAATATTGTGAGTAACTTTGTTTCGAGAACTGCAATCTTTTGTAGAAGTTTGTGGCAGTTTGAGCAGCAGGTGGTTGTTGATCCAAAAGAAGGCATTTTCACACCAGTTTGAGAGTGGGCAGCGGAGTTATCCTGAAGAGTTTCAATTGTTGGCAGTAAGCCGGTAGACCACCTTTTATCCTAAAAGAAATCCTTGTTGCTTGAAGTATTTCCCATATTTGGTTTAAGTGCCTAATTGTTTAGTCTGAGCACTGTACTGAACTGCTGGTGTTTAAATAAGATAAAGCATAAAAGCAGAAGCGCAAAGCACGGAGCGCTAGTAAATCCGTCCGATCAGTAGCAAAGCCGGAAGAGAGTCGAACTTAACGGACTATATGGTGGAATTGGACAACAAACTACTTAAAAACCTGGCACAGCGTACTCATAACAGATATAAGAAGTATCTGACGTCAGTAACGATATCATTATGTTCAATAACCTGTGTACCTTGTCCGGGATTTGCAGATGACGGTTATAATCCACCTTCAAGGGTATGCCGCGAGTCCCGTTTGAAGTGACGTCAACGCCCTCTTCGAATGATTGGCTAGAGGAGGAGCTGTCAGTCTAGAACTAGTGGACCAATGGTGACGCAAAAGCCCGCCCTAATTACCATGAAACTCGAACTGCAGCATTTGGAAAAGCAAGCGAGGGAACAAATAACGTATGGGTGGAACAAATAACGTATGGGTAGAAAAAATGAAAATATAAGCGGAAAATATAATAGAACACAAAAATTTGTAAAACAACCAAGGAAAACATTTTGTTTGTGATTTGAACAACTTTGTCTTCATCAGTGGCGGCTGCTGATCTTTTAAAGAGGGGAAGCTCATTTTCGGCCTAAATCATAAAAATTGTCCATTTATTTATATGTAAATTCTGCCCTACGTTCCTTTTCAAGAAAATGCTCTGTAACCCTGTCGTACCAACTAGGCGTCTTTTCCAGTGACTTGACCAGTGTCCTCTCAATGGCCAGCAGAGCTAGGCTGCTTAAACGGCCTTGGCCCATTGTGTTACGGGTGTAGGACTTGAGCCGCTTTAAACAGGAGAAGCTCCTTTCTACACCTGCAGATGTATCTCCAATTGTTGCCACTAATGAGAACAGTTTGTAAAGCTGAGGCATTGCACTGTCCAACTCCATGTCTTTAAGGAACACCAAGTAATCACACAGCTTTCCCCTGTTACTCTGCAAGTCCTGATCTGAATACAGGACTTGAAGTTCAGACCTCAGTCTCCCTGAATCAAAGTGATGGCCATAACTTTTCAGGACACTTTGGAAGGCCTCCTCTGGAATTGCTTGTCTCATGTCATCAAATTTCCCTGGATTGACTAATTCTAAGAAAAGCATACTTTCCAAATTTGAAAAACGTCGAGGAATCTGCTCCAAGATGTTATCAAGGATGGCCATGTACAGATTTCTGTAGCGCTCTTGGGGATCCTGCAATTGGGTCAGACGGCGCTTTCTCATGGGCTCATCTCTTGGGTCTGATGTGAGATCTGCTGCTTTGGCATAAACAGCTTGGAAAGCCCCCTCTGACCTCTTCTCTTTGACAAATGCAAGAAGAGACTCAATTCTTTTCTTGCAGTAAAGAACATCCATCGCTCTCTGCTGGACAATATCAAAGACCACATCAGTCTCAGAGAAGATTTGTTCATATGTGTACAACATGAACACAAACTCAAAATCCTCCAGTTTCCTCACGAAGCCTTTGGCACAATCCAGTGTATCATCATCCATTGTCGTATCTGCAATGATGTTATCAAATGTCTGCAGGAGGCCATCATAATTGTTTGCCACAGTGCTCACTATCCGTGATGTGAAATTCCATCGAGTAGGAGCGTTTTCTGGGCAACCTTGAGCAGCCTGCAGACTCCAGAAAAGACGTCCTCTTTGTGGATTTTGAGAAAAATGTGGCAAACCCAGAGAGTGATGCAAAAAAAAAATCTGCACTCAGGCAAGCATTTGGCCCCCTGTGACAGCACCAGATTCAGTCTGTGTGCATAGCAATGCACAAACATTGCACTGGGGGCTATTGCTTTCACTTTGGCCTGCAGACCATTGAGAGCTGAAGCCATGACAGCAGCCCCATCATAGGTCTGTGCCACAAGCTTATCCTTAAAATTGTAGCCCTGCATGTTCTCATTTAAAACATCAAAAACGGACTGAGCATCTCGCCCCCCAGAAACATCAAAAAATCCAATGAAGCGCTCCTGAATTTTACCTGCACTATCCACATAGCGAACAATGACAGAGAGTTGGGCACGGCAGGATATATCAGTGGTTTCATCCACCTGCCATCCAAAAAAGGGAGCATCCTGAATTTCATCTCTGATCTGATCAGAAATGGTGGCTGAAAGAGCAGAGATCAAGTCATTTTGAATAGTGTGTGACATACCAGAAAACACAGTTGAGGACTCGAATTGTGTGGACAGGACAGAGTTATATTTAGCTAATGTTTCTGTGAACTCTCTGTAATTCCCCTTGTTGGATGATTCAATACTCTCATCATGTCCCCTAAATGACAGCTCCTGCCGGCCAAGCAAGGATGTCACATCAATAAGGCGGTTTAGGAAGGCCCTGTTTTGTTTAACAGTTTCATTATGTTTAGCACCTTCATTGATTGCATGCTCAACCCTGATCCTGCCCATGCAACTTAATCTTGCACATGCACTCACATGTTCATTGCTATTTTCATGCCTTTTATATGCCCTGTCAAAGTTTGACAGATCTCCAAACCCCAATTTTGACCAAACAACACATCCATGAGATGGTTTCATCAAGAGACATGGCCAGCAGTACATTTTCTTTTTCACAGCACTTCCAGTCAGCCAGCTAACTTTGTCATACCAGGAGAGCTGAAAAGACCTGTTACTTTTCCCTATCTTTTGCACTAAATCAATCTTAGGTGTTGATCTGCCCTGCTGTTTAATTCTAAGTTTCTCCTCGTAAGGAAGACTTTCTAATGGCTTTGCCAAAATCAGGTCGACAATATTAGCACTGTCTGCCATCGTGTGCAGTTTGCTAGCTGGCTAGTTCAGACTATATGAATTAATGAACAAACGATCTAATATATATATATATATTTAACTCAACGGGAGGAAATGTGGGAATTATGTTAAACTGAAACAATGAATGTGGTGTGAAATTGTGTGAAATATACGATGAAGGTTGCAGCAGTTTGTCTTTCGACTACACATGCAAAATCCGCGATGGGACTGAGTTGGAAATGGAGACACAGAGTGATACGCGTCATAATCTGAAGACCACGCCCACACCAACCATCTCTTTGCATTGCGAGAAGCTGCCGCCTCCTTGTCATTTATGATTTATAACAAAAAAAAAAAAAATGTCTAAAAGCTGATATGTGACAATGTGTATAGCAACAAGCTAAAAAAAAAACAAATACGTTTTTTAAGCTGTCGACCCCAAAAAACGAGCGTTTTAGGACATAAAAGTGGATTAAAAAGAGATGACAGACCCCCTCAATCACGCAGACGCTCGGAGTCCGGGCCAGCCCACTCCTCCATTCATCCCAGAGACGCTGAGCGTCCGTGGGCAGGACATAATCGCAGCATTATCCAATGACCGTCTTGTTTCTAAGCACTGAAAAAAACTGTTTAAAGCAGCCCCATTGAAGTCAATGGACGTTGGGCTTCAACAGAGTAATGCACTGTACGCTACGGGAATGAATGAGAAGGAAATCGAGTCAGCCGACCTAAGTAGCTGATTCTGAACGAAATTGTTTTCGTTCGAGATGAACGTGTTTAACGCATTTTTAGTCAATAAAATGTTAACATAATAGTACATATATTTGACCATTCATTTTTTGACAATTATAGGGGAAGCTGAGCTTCCCTTGCAGTCTTAAAGAAATCGCGTCTGGTCTTCATGTATTAGTTTTGTGCAATATAATTTAAAATGTGTTTAAGGTTCTGACTCACGGTTTTAATTTTTTGATTTACGCTTATTAAATTTTTAAATATGCCCGCAATACTTAAGGCGGGATTCTGATCCCATAACTTTGTAAATTGTTTCATTGAAAAAGCTATCTAATCGGCAAAAAAAGTGGGGTTTCCTTAGCGATAATGGTTTAATGATGAAATAACGCTCATTAGACAAATCAGTCTAAAAATCGACTCTCCACACTCCAAACAGATCAAATAGGCTCAAACTGACTAAAACAGTGTAATGACGCCGGATTCCCCCTCACCAGCAACGCACCCTGCATCGTTACTCACTCACGGACTGTCCCGCTCGCACTCCCCTGATTATTGATCAAATACACCTGCATCTCATTACCGGACTCTATTTATACCCTGCCTTTTGGTTCAGTTCTTTGTCGAGTGTTGTTGTTGTTGTTAGTCGGAACATGATTCCTGGGTTATGTTAAATATTCTGCTCTTGATACCGATTCCCGTTTTGGATTATTCGTTTTGTATTGGACTTCTGTTTTGTGGAGATTTTGCCTTTCTGTTCTGTGGAGATTTTGCCTTTCTGTTCATCAGTCTTCTGTTTTGCCTTTTTTTTGGATTGTTCATTAAAACCCCTTTTCACTGGTACTCTGAGTGTGCTCTTCTGCCCGGACCAAAAGCGTGACATACAGTACTTGTTTTGTCTTTTAATTGTTGTTAAAATGCTTATGTGAATGTCTTACCAACAAAATCAGTGTTTAAATGAAGTATGCAGTATTATAAAAGATGTCTAATGTCAGTATACTTTTCCCAACAGATTTCACTTCAAATGATCCCCACAGACATTGGGAATAACCCCAGAAGGAGAACTGTTAAATGAGTAAATTTTGTTTATTTTTAGTGACTTTATTAGTGGTTTAACTAATAAATGTACTCTTAGAATATTAGTTTACTCTTCACATGTTTTAGTGTACAAAAATGCAAGATATAGACTTTTTGAATGTTACATATTATTTAACAAACTGTTTTCAAATAGGTATTTGAGTACATGTAACAACAAAAGCAGCAAATTATTTTGAATACATTTGTGTAGTTGAGTGTTTGATTTGCTAGAGGGTATCTGTAATAAAAAAATCTATTTTGAGAATCCGTGTTTGTGTCTAATATTGTTTGTTTATTGAATATTTTAAATAAAAAAATGGTTTTATGTAGATATGGTTTAATACTTGGAGAATTCTTGCTTTTGGTCTATCAGCCACATCTGGCCCACAGTCCTTGACTGAACTCAGCCAAACAAGAATGATATATAAAGTCCACATCTTTTGATAAAAAGAAACAAAACAAAGGTTTAATTGTAAAAACAATCACCTAGACATACTTGAGATCCGCCTCTTCTGCTCTGCCATGACGATCGATCCGTTGCACTGCTGTCTACTGTGACTCACACTGATTCGCAAAAGCACATGTTGCTGAAACGCAGATTAAAAGTCGCGATGCATATGAATTAGTACTGCAAAGGAAAAGATCTGTTGCAAAATCATTGCTGCTAAAGGTTTTCTGTGGAAAAATCTCTCAGTACTTAATTTATTTGCACAACTTTCTTTTTTTTGCACAACTATTTTTTTCTCTAAATACCTACGTTTTATTTCGCGATTCATTATTTTGGTTTGCAGTTGTATTTTTTTTTTTGCTTTTTTTTTGCAAACCTTTTTTTTCAAATATGTGACCCTACTTTGCCTCCATACAAAATCCACATAGATTGACAGGAAACACTTTTACCTTTAAAGCATGTAAATGGTGCCTAATATGTTTTTAACAATGGCCATGACTTACAGAAACACTTTTGTCAGTTTTTATAGTACAAATAGGCTATACGTCAGTGTACTGTCTGAACGCCACTGTAATCATAATCTTCTTAAAAAAAACTGATAAAACTACATAGACATCATGTTATATGCTTTGCATATGTGTGAGAGAAAAGCGATCGCATCACAAGTTAGTCACTCTCTCCTATGGTGAGTTAACCCTTTAGTGACTTTAAATCCTATAAAGCACGATGGCTTTTTATTTATAACTTACATTTACATTTAGTCATTTAGCAGACGCTTTTATCCAAACTGACTTTTTTCTCACTTGTCTGTCAAGTAGTCACTTAAGAGATGAGTTTTAAGTAGTTTTTTGAATGTTGTGAGAGATGTGGCTGGGAAAGCAATTTACTGCCCTTTTGAGAAGGCAACACAAGACGCCACTCGTTTGCTGAACGCAAGGTTCTTGATGGGGTGTGGGAATGCAGGAGGGTGTGATAGTATGCCTGTGCAGATCCAGTGATAGTCCTGTAGGCAAGCATTAGTGACTTGAATCTGATACTGACTTCAACCGGTAGCCAGTGGAGAGAGATGAAAAGGGGTGTCACATGAGCTCTTTTGGGCTGTTGGAAGACGAGGCGTGCTGCTGTGTTCTGAAACTGCTGGAGTTTTTTCCAGTCAGATTGAACCAGCTGATTTCTTCCAGTCAGTTCCACACCCGTTGATAAAGTTGTTTAATTAAGCCAACTCGTGACAAAAATAAGCGAGCAATCTTGCCAAATCTCTGACATCTGTAGTTATGTCAAGCTGCAGAGATAAACACCTGCTATGTGTTTATCTCTGTGTCATGCAGTCTGACTTCTTTACAATGTTAAACGTGCTGTGTTCTCATGCTTAACATGGTCAACTTGTCAAAAAACGAGTTGGATGTATTACGTAGTATTTCTGTGCTCTATACACTCCCCTAGTGTTCGTACAGGTTTCGGAAAGTATTTTTCGAACATAAAAAATCTGAGGTTTTTCGTCATGAAAAATGTTTTAGTCCCTTATTGGATAATTCTCCCGGCAATGGAACGCCTACGCGTAACCCAGCAAGAGAAATAGCGCAACCATACATCATCACCCAGCGAAACCCAGGAGAACACCCACGCGCGAACCATAACCGTGTTTCACTCGTGCAGGAGTTGTGGCAAGTGCTGCTGTGAAGGATTTTTCAATTAGCATTATACCAAGAATCTGCAATGGCACAAAAGAAGTGTGCTTTTGACTGTTAGGGAAATAAGTAGTTGTTTAGCTTTCCTAAGCTTTTACCCGGTCGTAAGACAACAGTGAATGCAGTTTGTTTTTCCCGGACAGCAACGGAGTTGCGAAAATATTTTTGTTTGTGAACGTCATTTCGAAGACGATTGTTTCTCAAACAAGTCCCAGTTTTACTCTGGATTTGCAAGTCGTTTGCAACTGGATGTTGGAGCGGTGCCAACGAAAAAAGTTCCCGTTCTGGAGTCTGAAACGCAGCCGGTAAGTTTTGTCTGCAATCGGTGCGTAAGTGCATTTTATGTAAACAGGATGAACATTTGGGTTATCCCCAATTTGCCAATTCAGTGTTTTAAAGGAGAAAATAAAAAGCTTTACTTTCTATGATATTTTTATTAATTTTAAATGATGGGATTTCATAGTGTTGTAAACTTTGAGCTTTCACAAGCGATACATGATCAATGTCAACGATACAGTATATTCTCTTAATGTTTTAAGGTATAGGGTTCCTGTTTGCATCGCTGCCGGCGGCTAGTTTGTATCCTCACACTTGTTCTTTGTCTTAATATTAGTGTATATTATTATCGTTAACAATCACTGTTGTTGCTAAATTATTTATAACTTAATATTCTAAACCAAAATTAATTGTTAATTTAACGCCGATAGCATAGCGTGTTAGCTTGTTCCTGTTTACACTGTAGAATATCAACTTCCCCCTATTTGTCTTGTGTGCTAACTGTTTCTCTTTTTAAGCGTATATACTAAGATTCATCAAGCAACCTTGGTAAGTTAAAATTGCACTTCAAACCCGGTAAGTCATGGCTTCTATTCCTATTATTGTTACTTGCACGTCATGTCATATGTTTAGCTTAGCCTTCTCTGTCAGCGGCAAGGGTTTTACATGCGATAAATGCAGGGAAGTAGTAAGGCTGACGGAGAAGATCTTAGAATTAGAGTCTCGCATCCAATCTTTATTTGAGGATAGTAAGAGTGTAAGGACCGTAGAAAACACTTTGGATGCGAGCAACGTTAGCGCACACAGCTCGGTTCCGGTTGAAAATCCCCTGCAGCTGGGAAACTTTGTGACGGCATAGTCGCAGGACAAAACATCACTCAACCGTTCCGATTACAGTCTCGAACAGGTTTGCCCCGCTCAGTGACGCACCGACCGAGAAACCTGCTGAAAGTGCCCAAGTGATCGGTGATTCTATTGTTCGGAACTTTAACATAGAGGTACCAGCCACCATAGTCAAATGTTTACCGGGAGCCAGAGCGCCTGACATCAAGTCAAATTTAAATGTGCTGGCTAAGGCTAATCGTAAATTCAGTAAGATTGTTATTCACGTCGGCACAAATGATGTTAGACTCCGTCAATCGGAGATCACCAAAGATAATATTAAAGAGGTGTGTGAACTCGCAAGCACGATGTCAGATACTGTAATATTCTCTGGCCCCCTCACTGCTTATCGTGGTGATGAGATCTATAGCAGATTATCATCACTAAATGGCTGGTTGTCAGAGTGGTGCCTGCAGAATAATATAGATTTGATAAATAACTGGAAAAGTTTTGAGGGCAGACCTGACCTGTTGAAACGAGATGGTCTCCATCCCTCCTGGGATGGAGTTTCCCTCCTCTCTAGAAATTTGGCACAAAGTCTTAATAATGCTAAAGGTTGACAACCTAGGGCCCAGGTCAGGAAGCAGACAGAATGGCTTAACCAACTGTCTACTTGCCGTCTCACGTCGCAGAATACACAAAATGTACAACATGTATATCCCTTCACCCAAACATCATAAAATAGAGACTGTGTTTGTCCCCCGGATTAGCAAACATAAGTTAATGCGTAAACCTATTGAAAGTATTTTAATAAACGTTAAACAAATCAAACACGAACAAAATACAGATAATCAACTGCTACGACTCGGATTGCTTAATATTAGATCTCTCTCTAATAAAGCACTTTTTGTTAACGATATGATAACAGATCATAAAATAGACATGCTCTGTCTGACAGAAACATGGCTAAAACCAGATGATTATATTACTCTAAATGAATCCGTTCCCCAAGATTATTACTATAAACACGAGCCTCGTCTAAAAGGTAGAGGGGGATGTGTCGCTGCACTTCACAATAATTATTTTAGCATCTCCCAGATGTCTAATTTTAAATAAAATTATTTTGAAGTCATGGTACTTCATGTATCAACACCTAATACTAAGGAAAAATCATTTTTAAAATGTATTCTAGCTATTGTATATAGGCCTCTAGGGCACCACACAGATTTTATTAAAGAATTTGGTGGGTTCTTATCAGAACATGTTAACTCACTGAACAAACTAGTAAACAATTACCGTCTTTCAACGTTGAAATATGGTTGAAAATAAGTCGGTCCGCCTAGGACTGGTTTACGACGTGATTTCAACTAAGTAGTTTAGGCTGGACTGTTTGACTACGTGTTTTCAACTGATCATGTTTTCAACTGATAATCTAAAGACAGCTAGATAATCTGTTATACATGCTAAAACAATGGAGAAAACAAATTACCAAACCATGTTCATTATTATCTTAAATAAATGTAAAGAGTTTTACATATTCCGTCAAAGTTATAAAAACATTGAAACTTGAGGTGCAATGAGGATTCATACATTGCAATAATTACCCCACCCCACCAGGTGGCGGAAATGCACCAAAGTTGCCAACCGCCATTAAACCGAAAGAAGAAGCGAAGAGGCGCGAAAAAAGCCCAGCCAACCGCCAGATTCCAGAAAGCTCTTCACGACGCGAAAGCAGCTGTGTAAAGTAAGTAGCTATGACAAAATAATTAGATATGATAGCAAAATAAATGTAGCGTTATAATCGTTTACCTTATTTCAACCAAACCTGATTTTTTTTTATTGTAAACGTAATTACTGTAGCAGTAGCTATCTAGACATTCTACCACGAGTGTCCACATCCACCACACGGATGGACAGTTGGCTAATAAATTACCCAAATGCGGATATTAATAAGCCATTAAGGTTTAACTGTTTGTGATTATTTTGTAACTTAGTTATGTTATCGAGGTAGATATCCAGGTTAATTAATTTTAGCTTTGTTTACGCTATTTATAAACTTCCTTTACAACGTTACCTCAGCTAGGTTGCCTAACTTAACGGATATAATTTAGCTGTACGGCTAAGTGTTTAGTTTTGTGTTTTTTCTTCAAGCTAGAAAGCACAAAACCCCATTGTTAGCTAGATGGTGTTCAAGATTGAGAATGAGACGTCACGCGTTTCACTCCGCGAAGGCGCCGCCATTTTAGGTGGCTATCCGTCGCCATCAGAGTCCTGCAACGGGTCGGGTAACGCTACGTTACCCTTATAAAAGTGGATAAAACGTGTGGTGACATTCCTAAAATTCACGGGCGAGGATGCGGGCGGATAATGAACTCCTTGCGGGCGGGTAGTAGCAGATGAAAAATATGTGCTTGAAGAGCTCTTTTCCAAAACGCCATAAAAAAAAAAACATTGTCATAAAATTTTTGCTCCATCAACGTGTCATGCCAAATCCTTGTTTAAAATGTATGGCTACTTTTTTTAGCCTAAACGGATAAATCCTCTCGACTAATCAGAATTCGGTGAACTATTAACAGATGTTTGTTCATATAACTTTAATTCCTCAAAATGAGTCAAACAAATCTTATTCTCTCTCTTTTTCTTTTTCTTGTTTTCGGTGCTGATGTAGTGACACGTTCATGTAACCGTAGAAGCTAAAGTAATGATTATGAATATGTAAAATATTGCAATGAGAAATTCATGTCTGTCATGTCTGTAATGGAGAGTGGTCACGTAACATTTATTTTCCGTGTTCGCATTAATGAGGAAAAGACAAAAGCCATTTTGTAATAGACAACCCATACATTTTTTGAAAAAACAAATGAATTTATAGCGTTTTTTTTTTAAAGTATGGATTTATAGCGTTTTGAAAAGAAAAAAAATTAGGCTACTTTGATTTATCATAAACCATATTATTGTTTAATTTAATAATCATTGTTCAACATGTTCAGACTGAGCCAACAAACAACAACAACATTTTAACTGGATAAATAAATAAAAATAAAGCACTTTAATTGGAAGGATTTTGTATGGGTCAGGTAACGGGCCAAATATTAACGGGTCTGACTCTGGGTGGGTGCGGATTAAATTTTGATATCACGGGTGACGGGTTGGATCTGGTGCTGAACTTTGCGGGGGCGGGTCTCCAAAAATGGACCTGTGCAGGACTCTGGTCGCCATGGTTGTGACAGAGCAGCTTGATATGCGTTTGCATTTTCTCTACAGTACACACTCTAAAAAAAATATTCAGTGGCTTAGAAAATATCTCAGTAATAATTAACTTTATTAATGAATATCATTTACTTGATTGTTTGAGTTGAACATATACATTTTTCTAAAATTTAGTTATATCAAAAAAAATCACTAAAAGAATTTTGTATATTTGACTAACCAATTATTTATACAATTAATATATTTGTGAAATTTCTATCAAAATATTTGAGAATGGAGAATTAAACTGATCTCAAGAACCACAAATATTACTTAATATTATTACAAGAAAGATATCCTTACAAAACGTTGGCAGTCCTTGAGAGAATCCAGGATTACACTATTTAAATTGAAGCAAGCATCATAATGTCTGCACATAAATGTACTCAATTAGCAAACACTATAAAACTTTGTTTATAATGTTTAAAAATCAAATCAATTTCAAAAATGTACAATGTCAACATACACTTATATTACTGTTGCAGATATGACATACTTAAGAAGTTGGAGAAAAAGAAAAGCAGAAGTTAATGCCATTGCTCAGTTGGATAGTGATGACAACCTTGATATTCATTCGCTACAAAGTGATAGAAGTGATGGTGATGGACTTCAAGAAGTTGTACAAGATAACGAATCCGATTATGGATACACAGAGCATGTAGAATCCTCTGACTCTGAGCCTGAAATCCTGAGTTCACACCCTGACAGTGATCCACCAGATATTGGCTGTGATTTAAGGACTTGGTCAACAAGTAATTCAATCACTCAAACTTCATTGAATGAGCTACTAGGCATCCTACGTCGACATGGGCACCAGCTGCCAAAGGATGCACGCACCCTCCTTTCAACCCCCAAAACCGTTGAATGTCTTTCTAGATGTAATGGGCAGTACATTTATTATGGTTTAGAACAAGGCATTAAACTAAAGATTGCACAGTGCCAATCCTTTTCACAAAACCTTGTTGAGTTGTGTGTGAACATTGTTGGCGTACCACTTTTTAAATCAAACAGTGTTCAATTTTGGCCCATATTGGCACAGTTTCACAATTTTGATCCTTTCATTGTTGCACTTTTCTGTGGAACAGCAAAGCCAAGTCCTTTGGATGATTTTGTCAAAGACCTTTTGGAAGAGTTTCAGCATCTCAAAGCTGTTGGGATGGAGTATGAAGGTCAAACCTTCTATCAGCCATTTTTAAAGTGCATAAAAAACCACAATGGGTACTCCAGCTGTGAAAGGTGTTTGGCCAAAGGATCGTGGGAAGGTAGAGTGGTTTTTAACAGTCATGAGAGCTTTAGAGCAAGAACAGACGAGGAGTTCGGTCAAGTACTGTATGAAGATCACCAGACTATAAAAAGCCCACTTATTGATGGAGGCATACCTTGCGTGAGCTCTTTTGTGTTAGACTATATGCATTTGATTTGTTTAGGAGTAGTAAAACGTGTTCTAGTCTTTTTGTCTCGGGGTCCAAAAGTGTGCCGGCTATCTGCAAGACAAAAAGATGAGATCTCAGAAAAACTAAACAAGCTGAATGGATCCATGCCAAGTGAGTTTGCAAGGCAGCCCAGGGGTTTGAGGGAACTGGATAGATGGAAAGCCACTGAATTTCGACAGTTTGTTTTATATACTGGACCAAATGTTCTTCGAAATGTAGTTTCACGTGAAGTGTATACTCACTTTTTGACATTGACAGTGGCTCTGTCAATCCTGCTGAGCTCTGATGAGAACACACGACGTTCATATATTGCATATGCTGAGGAGCTTCTAAAATACTTCGTTAAAAGGTGTGATGACCTTTATGGAAAAACATTTGCAGTCTACAATGTGCACTGCCTGTTGCATCTGCATGAAGATGCTTCTCGCTTCAACTGTTCACTAAATGACATCTCATGTTTCCCATTCGAAAATCATCTGCAAGTAATAAAAAAATTGGTCAAAAATAGCCACAATCCAATCGCTCAAGTAACAAAGCGGATGAGTGAGATCGAAAATGCAAAGAAAGGCATCAACAAGCCTCAAGAGACAAGGTCATGTTTTTATATATCAACCAAAGATAAAGACCACTGCTTTATGCTTCACAATGAAAATTTTGCATTTGTGAAGGAAAAAAGGCAAGATGGAACTTTGGTATGTGATGTGCTGAGCCAAAAGGACACAAGAGACTTTTTTAAGAAGCCATGTGAGTCAAGGCTATTGAATATAGTCTATGTTCAAAGAAAACGGACAAAGACAAAGTTATTGCAAACCAAAGACCTTTACCGGAAGGTTGCTTGTCTCCCTTGTGAACAAGGGCATGTCCTTTTTCCTCTCCTCCATGGAATGGAGCACAGGAAATGAACACAAATAACGTATGTAATATTTACTATTATTCAAAATAGTAGTGCACTGTTAGCATCATGTAGAAAAGGAAATGTGTAGTTCTAAATTAAATAATCTAATTGTGTTTCAGGCAATGGTATACGCACGGGCTGTTTGGGTGGAGAATGGGAAGCAGATGGAAGGAGTTTTGCCATTGAACTGGATTGACACAGAGACCAAAGTGGTGCGATGGCCTCTAAAAAACGTGTCTGTGGCACATAAGCGCCTTTTACAACCACAAGAGGACTGGTTAAGCTTTGAATTTGTTAAAGTCAAAGTGACATCAGGTGAAAAAAAAATATTTTGAATGTTATTTCTGGCTTTTTTTAATTTTAATTAAATTTTTTTAGTAACAATACTATAATACTCAAATACGTATTACTATCATTAGTGTTTGTTTTCATTCTTGATTTTTAGTAAGCCGACAGGAGTGTGAAAAATATAATTACACCTCAGCTCAAACCGAAGAGGAGGACACAGTCAGTCAAAAGAGAATGAAGAAAAGAAGGACATTTGAAGATTATGTTCAAGGTAATTTATTTGGTCCTATTTAAGGACATGCATTAAACAATGAGCGTATAATGTAAACAATCACACATCATAAGTGACAATATATATTGGCAGGGTCAGATTTGTCTCCTGAGGAGGATGAGTCCTTGCCAGACAAGAAAAAGGGTGAGTACAGTTTAAGTTGTTTGTGTAAACTGTATTAGTATTCATCGTTATCTTACTGTGATTAATTTCATTGTGCATGTTCTGTCTAGAGGATACAGTGTTGCTTCCGGTTGCTCCGCCAAAAATTAAGCTCTCACATAAGGGTGAGTAAAATAGCTGGGCTGGTCCAGTGGTATAATTCAGTCATCAAACTTCAGGGAATGGTTGGCAATATGAGTTTTTCTGTCATTCAAGTTGCTGTACTGCTTCTGGTTTTGGAATTTCTTTTAACAACCACAGGACAAAATGCAATGCTGCTCGAGTTACCTGCACCCCAGAACTGGCTAACACCACCATTAGACAACCAGAGAGTCCTGCATCTTCAGACAGTAAATTCATGTTTTTATTTATTCTACTTGCTCACAATGCAAATGGAATATAAAGTATTTTTAAGTCTGGGTTCAAAACAAAGTATTTCAACCATTCCTGTTCCTTTTTCAGTTTCTGGATGTTCTCGTCCAACGCATCACCGTTCACCCACAAGGTCTGAATCATCAGAAGCATTTAGTCCAGAGTCAGCCAGTAAGTCAGTAAAAAAAATTAAATTGGCTAGTACATTTTTTTTGTTATTTTTTTTCATGTCCATGATCAATTGCATTCTTCATAGTTGTCAATTCTCCTACCTCACATTGACATTATTGCAGGAGCAAAAAAACGATTTCATTGAGCTTCAACGCCTTTTTTTTTTTTGTTAAGGGTCTAGGCGTTCTCGCACACCTCAGCGTGGAGTTCGAAAGCCATCACAGTCTGGGGGCAGAAAAAGTCTCCTCATCCAGTGAGTCTTTAAAAATGATAGCTGTCTTTAAAAACAATTTCACTGAGCTTCAATGCTGTTTTTTATTTTCAGGATTAGGCGTTCTCGCACACCTCAGCGTGGAGTTCGAAAGCCATCACAGTCCAGGAGCAAAAGAGTCGGGCATCCTCATCAGTGAGTCCATGATTAATTTCATTCTTCATAGTTGTCAATTCTCCTACCTCACTTCTTGACATTATTGCAGGAGCAAAAAACGATTTCATTGAGCTTCAACGCCTTTTTTTTTTTTGTTAAGGGTCTAGGCGTTCTCGCACACCTCAGCGTGGAGTTCGAAAGTCATCACAGTCCGGGGGCAGAAAAAGTCCGGCGTCCTCATCCAGTGAGTCTTTAAAAATGATAGCTGTCTTTAAAAACAATTTCACTGAGCTTCAATGCTGTTTTTATTTTTCAGGATCTAGGCGTTCTCGCACACCTCAGCGTGGAGTTCGAAAGCCATCACAGTCCAGGAGCAGAAATAGTCGGGCATCCTCATCCAGTGGGTCCATGATTAATTTCATTCTTCATAGTTGTCAATTCTCCTATCACTTCTTGACATTATTGCAGGAGCAGCTGTCTTTAAAACAATTTCACTGAGCTTCAATGCTGTTTTGTTATTTTTCAGGATCTAGGCGTTCTCGCACACCTCAGCGTGGAGTTCGAAAGCCATCATAGTCCAGGAGCAGAAATAGTCGGGCATCCTCATCCAGTGAGTCCATGATTAATTTCATTCTTCATAGTTGTCAATTCTCCTACCTCACTTATTGACAGTATTGCATGAGCAGCTGTCTTTAAATGTTAATGAGCTTTATTTTTTTTTTTTTTTCAGGATCTAGGCGTTCTCGCACACCTCAGCGTGGAGTTCAAATGCCATCACAGTCCGAGAGAGGCTTATTCCCCATGTCTCAAGCTAGTACGTCCATGGTCAATATTTATTATTGTATGATTCTTTAATAATCATAAAGTAACAAAACTAAATAAATTAATGTATTTTCTTCCACAGAATACCAGAAGTCAGTTCTTGGAAAGCTAGTTGAACTTCTTGATGAGATAAAAAGAGTCGGAAGGCACTATGAGCCGCTGAATTCTGCTGTCCATGTTGCTAGGCTAGAAACCTTTGAAGATTTTGCTGAAGAAGAGGCACGTCTCAAGGAACGCAAGCTCTGGGAACAAAGGGTATGATTTCTACAGAAATTGGACTAAACTGTCAATAAGACTAGACCTCCAAGTCTCCAAAAAGTCTAAATTATCTATATTGTGCAAAAAATATGTTTTTCGCAGCATCTGTTAACATGCACACAGCTTTATAGGATGTATTATATGGATGAGTCAACATGACTAGTTCCCATTTAAGCTCAATCTGGCAACAATCAGTATATTTACAACACCATTGGTTTATTCATAATGTATTGAGTGGCTTTTCATGTGTCATGTACAGGTGTCCCAGCTCTCAAAGGTGGGAGGAGGAATAACAAAGACTGCGTCCATAAAGTAATGGACAGGTATTAAACAACTGTCACATGCTCAGAATATAGAATATAATTATGCAGTTATATTTTTACTCATTGCCTGCTTTGCCCTCCTCTTAGCACATAGATAGCATAAATGCAGAAAGAGATGATTCATTAGGAATAATGCAAGCATAAATGAATATTTGTAGAATGTAGGCGTTGACCTCACTATATGATTTTCTGCATGTTTTCTCAGGCTTTTCACCAACAGCCTAATGGCTGCTTTCAACATGAAGGGGCGGGGTCCCAGTGAGAAAAAAGCCTTCCAGGATACCGTTCTTTACTCTGTGGTAAAAGGTAACTGCATTTTTCATGTTTATACAGGTGCTTCTCAAATTAGAATAGTGGAAAAGTCAATTAATTTTAGGAATTCAACTTAAAGGTCCAATATGTAAATTTCTTAGCCGCTAGGGGTTGCTAACCTCTTACAAGACACACGCGACGCGATATAAAGGAATATTGACAATTCTACCGAAATACACGGAAGTGTTGAATTACTACTCGCAGGTCATTTTATTAGACGAATGAAACTTGCAGCGCTGTTTCAAACTAAACTTGTGTATTGTAAGTTATAATGTTATTCTATGTGTTAGTTTGTCCGTATGAGACTAGCAGTAATTTCAACATTAGAATAACATACAGATCCTATTCTAACATTTCATCATGTAAACTATATAACATTGATTAGTTTTACGTACATTTTCTTACCTGTCTAATAAAGTACATGTAAGAGCAGCGTCAAGTGGAAGTTAGTCTCGGACGTAGAGCTCTCGACATCTCGAAAACACCGCGCGATGTTCACGCGCCGCCATCTACGGCGAAACTAATTTATTATATAGACTCATTACATGCAAAGTGAGAGATTTCAAGCCTTTATTTGTTATAATTTTGATTATGGCTTATGAAACCCACAAATTCTAAATCTCAGAAAATTTGAATATTACATCAAAATTGATAAAAAACGGGGATTTTAAATCCAGAAATGTTGGCTCTCTGAAAAGTATAATCATGCATATGTACTCAGTACTTGGTTTTTTAAAACGGAATTATTTTATTTTTTTTATGTATTAGAACAAAACTGTGGTGTCTATATTAAGGCACTGGGCATTTCAAATATTTTTGAAATCATGCTTATTTTCTAAATAAATTATTTATTTCCAGTTTAATTTTCTGATCCCCCATGGGCCCCTCCTCACTAGTTCTCTTGGTCCCCCCATTTATTAAATCCTGGAATCGCCCCTGCTGAGTACATGTGCATGATTATACTTTTCAGAGGGCCAACATTTATGTATTTTCAATCTTTTTTTTTAATGTAATAATCTAATTTTCTGAGATTTTGAAATTGGGGTTTTATAAGCTGTAAGCCAATAATCATCAAAATTATAACAAAGGCTTGAAATATCTCAGTTTGCATGTAATGAGTCTATATAATATATTAGTTTCACCTGTTAAGTTGAATTCCTAAATTAAATTTTTTCATGACATTCTAATTTGAGAAGCACCTGTATATATCTAATTTAGCTTGCCAATTGTATTTCTTTTGGGAAGGTATGCAAATCCATGCAATTGTTAATTGATAAAATGTAAATACAATGTGTAGTAGGGGCCTTAATGATGTAAGACGTGGTTTATTCATGCACCATCTAATATATTTTCTTTTGCAGCCGCAGTAATGAAGTGGAGTAAAACAGCCACAGAAGTGGAAATCAGGGCTGCCATGGCTGAGACACTTAAACATGCTCCAGGGAGAGCTGGAGGTGGAGGTCGCAAAGTGTGAACATTTAGTGTACATTTTCTTTCTTAGAGTTGTGTTTTGTTGACTCTTGGAAAGTGAACTGTGTTGGTTACTGGACCGACCTATGTTTATTGCACTGACTCTTATGTGAAATCTGTGTTGGTTACTTGACTGTTTGCACTATTTAAAATGTGCTGTTTTAATAAAGTTATTATAAGCTAACCCTTTAAAGCTTTGTTTCATTCATATGTTAATATAAAATGTTATTTGGCATGTTAATGTGGACTTGAGAATTGACAATAGGCATTTAGTAAACGTTAAAGATCGACCTGTTTTCAACGTTGAAAAGTTGGACAAATTTGACGTCTTTTCAATTTTCATTTTCAACCTTCAGTGGACCGTAATTAGACGTTGAAGATCGACCTGTTTTCAACGTTGAAAAGTTGGACAAATTTGACGTCTTTTCAATTTACATTTTCAACCTTCAGTGGACCGTAATTGGACGTTGAAGGTTTACGTCTATTCAACGTCTAATAGACGACTTTTTGCTAGCTGGGTAACTACAGCATCCCTAAGGAGAAATTGCAATTTATTTCTACCGTAGATCACGATGAACTGTCTAAAATCATTAGATCATCTAAATCAACATCATGCATGTGTAGCAGACTTCAAGTGGTAATTAATAGGACACCATGGAAACACGGCCACTCAACGATTGAAGTGATGATACTCTGTTATTTATTCACCTTAAACAGAGAAGTGAGGCACAATTAGGGACATTCGAGAAGGCCTAACGTTACTCTCTAATTCCTCTGCTTCCCCGTCTGCATACACCATGCGCCCTGAGCGCGAACGCTTTAACAAAGGCATTATATAGCATTTAACATGTAAACGATGTTGCTGAATTACCCCACATAACGGGACAGCACTCACAGGAAAAATAAATGGAAATTAAATAACAGAAAAAGTTAACATACATGTTATAAATTCACTTAAATGCACATATAAATGCACTTTAAACTGATTGCTGAACCACTGTGTGTATAATAAAGTTCCTATTTTACACAAACAGTCTCATTGTATGAAGATATACCACAAGGCATTTTAGTATGAAATTAATATATACTGGAGGTACTCAACTATCAAGTTAAACTCACACATTACATAGTAAACAGTCAAATAAATGATCACAAATTGGAAAAACATACCTTAAACAGAGAAGTGAGGCACAATTAGGGACATTCGAGAAGGCCTAACGTTACTCTCTAATTCCTGCATTGAAAAACGCACGTGAAAATGAGGCTCTAACTTTTAACACGGTTAAAAGAGCAACTTACAAAGAAAATAATCGAATCACGCTGATACACATCATGACATAACTTCTTAACAGTGTTTTGACATCATAAATAAAGTGATTTCATTACCGAAAATTAGTCAATACAAGACAAATAGAAGAGAGAAAAACTACCTCCGCTTCCCCGTCTGCATACACCATGCGCCTGAGCGCGAACGCTTAAAGGAGAAGCGATATAGTTTACGTAGGTGTCCCACTAATTAAAGCCCCACATACAACAATTGATAGGAACTTTCGATCGGAACCATCGAAAACAGTACATTGAAACAAGTTTTTGCTGAAGTTAACAGTATATACTACATTTCTTATTACACATAAAAAATTTAATAAAAAAAATAAAAAACTCAAATGCCTAAATTGACCGGCTACACATGCTAGACCCTATACCTACAAAATTACTGAAAGAGATGCTCCCAGAAATTATAGATCCTATTCTTAGTATTATTAACTCATCTCTGACATTAGGACATGTGCCTAAAGCATATAAGGTGGCTGTTATAAGGCCCCTTGTCAAAAAACCCAAACTCGACCCTAGAGAACTAGGGAATTACAGGCCTATATCGAATCTACCTTTTATATCTAAAGTTCTGGAAAAAGTAGTTTTAACTCAATTATGCTCCTTCTGTGACGATCCTGTCCTTTCTGTTCTTAGATTTCGTGCCTTGTGGACAGGGTTGTGACACGTGGCGGTATGTTTTGATAACTCGCTGCGTGTCCTCCTGTTTTTCGTTTAGCTCCGCCCCCTTGTTACCCGTTAGTGTTTAACGTTCATCACCTGTATCATCTTCTGCCCGTTTAATGTTTAGTCTTGTCACCTGCCCGTCTCCGTCCCTGTGCAATCTCCCCTCGTTATCATGTCCCTATTTAGTACCTCTGTTTCCCTCACACCTTGTCGGTTCATTGTCTTTTCTTGTCTTGCCCCGCGCTACCCTACCTGATGTTATTGGGATTACCCTGTTCCTGTTTCCAGCATCAAGTGTGTTTCTTGCCCGTGAGTGCTGTCTGTGGATTTCGTGTTTTGGACTTATTATTTATTAGCTGTTTTGTTTTGTTCCCCTCGTGGAAAGTTTTCTGTTTTGTGAGTACGAGTCTCTGTTTTGCCCCATCATGGGTTTTGTTTTGGTTTATTTAATAAAAGTCTCCTTGTTACCTTCACCTGCCTGCGTTTGGGTTCTGCCTCTAACACAAGTGTGACAGAATGAACCGAACCAAGATGAACCCAGCAGGCAGCATGCGAGCTGGACGATCCCGCCAGGTTCACCGCCTCTGTGGCATTCGCCAGGGAATTCCCACATTGAGGACTACCTGGAGGAATTCCTGAGTGCTGCAGAGGAGGGGGTTTTTGGAGAGGAGGAGCTGGCGGTTCTATGATCCTCTCTCGCCGGCGGAGATGAGAATGCTGAAACCACTGGACTTTGATCTCGTGTGGCAGCATGCCTCGAGCCGAACAATGTCCACTGTTTCAGTCCAATCCACCCACCCGTCTCCGCTGGCGGCGATCCCGGAGTGGTGTTCCCTGGGCACGATCTCCCTGGGAACTTCAGCTCCACCTTCCTCTAGTTCCACCAGCCCATCCCACCCACCTCCCAGTCTCCGAGGAAGGCGTGGGAGAAGGGAGTCGTGGGACTCCCCGTCCGACTCCTCCGGCGCGGAGCTTACTAAGCCCCCAACCACTTCTCTGCAGCCGGCCATGCGCTCAGTGCCCCGGCCGAAGAAGAGGAAGCGAAAGGGGGGATCGATTTCTGTTCCGGTTCAGCCGGCAATCCAGCCGGCACCCAGTCCGGTCCAGCCTGCACTCCAGACAGCGTCTCAGCCAGTGGTAGAGCCGGCGTCCAGTCCGGCGCAGCATCCGGCTCTTCAGCTGGCCATTCCGCCGGAGATTCAGCTGGCCATCCCAATCAAGTGCAGGTGGTAGATCCTTTTCTTATCTAGCACCTAAATGTTGGAATTGTCTTCCCTGCACTGTCCGGGAGGCAGACACACTGTCAGTTTAAATCTAGACTAAAGACGCATCTTTTTAATCTTGCATACACTACACTTTAATATATAAATCCTCAGAGGGTTTAGGCTGCTTTATTTAGATCAACCGGAACCAGGAACACGTCCAATGACAACTGATGTACCTGTTGCATCAAAGAGTATAGAACAGTACCCTACTCTCAGCCAGTCTTGTCTCATTGTTCCAAGGTTACCACAGGATGCAGTTCATGCCCTGACCTGACGGTAGAATGGGAAGCGGTCACCTGACAAATGCTGAGATGATAGAGCTGCATAAAGGACGCGGTGACTTGACACGATTTCACTACAAAATTTTAAATGCTATTAGATTGTTAATGATAATCTTAAATCTATAATTTACCTTATTAGTACGTTTTTTTATTTTTATTTAGCCTTGTTGTGCAAGCACTGTCGAGCTTGTGCAGAGGCAGCAGCTTTTGCCAGAGGGGAACTGGAATCCCCTGGTTGGGCCTGGGTTCTCCTGAGGTTTTCTTTCTCGATTGGAGTTTTGGGTTCCTCGCCACCATTTGCATACTGTTTTGCACTACTTGCCTGGCCGGGGGGGCTGCTTTAGAATTCAGAAGTTTTACAAATTTAATATTGCATATAGGAATTTATAGTCCGTTTAATATTTGACCTGTGTTTGTCTCTCCTTTATCTTAAATGTGTGCTTTCACTGTGAGTGTGTGAGTTTGTGTGTGTGTGCGTCTGTGTCGATGTGTGTAGTGTGTGTGCATATTGTGTGTGTGGAGCGTTTGTATGTCTGTCTTTTGTGTTCTCACTTTTTTCTTGTTTTTACAGGTATATGACTTTAATTGTTTTACTTGTAGTCAAAATGTCTCATGTACAGCTGCTTTATAACAATGAAAATTGTAAAAAGCGCTATATACAGTAAATAAAGTTGAGTTGAGTATAAATAATACATATTGCGAATGTAAAATGGCAAAGCTAACGAGTAATATCGATAGGTACTATATAGAGACATCCATTTGTAGTTGTTGTTGCTGTGGTTCTTGTTCTACTACAGACTCGGGGGGCCGATTCAGGATCATATACAGTATGTATGGCTCGATCACTCTGTAAGCCATAGTTAACTGTATAAGAACAACAAAACTTCTTTGTACAGTATTTACATCCATGCAACAGCTGGCGGACTGTTACGCAAAGGCTGTACGTACTCGTCTTTAGCTCCGCCCAAGACACGCCCATGGGAGCTCTGCTTTTTTCAGAAACAATCGTAAAGCTGTATCTGTCCTCTGTAAATGTGAGAAAACTAAAGACTTTTCGTAGATATGAAGAACGCAGTACTACTCTACAGGTACTCAAGATTAACATAAGATTGGCAGAAACTGCTTCCGTTACCACCCCTTTAATGTAGCTGCCTACTGCTGACATCATCTGTCATATCAGTGTTTCAGTGATACAGACTACTGTTGGTGTGTGTCTTTTTCAACCTTGGAAGGAGTTTGTGTGGGGGAATACTTGTGTAAATATTTCTGACAAAATTATTTTTTATAAACAATGTTTCTTTTTTTGAGAAAATATTTAATTTAAAAGTTGGAGCGTTAGTACCAGGAATCCATGATACGCCTCATGCTCATGAATCTCATTCCACCCATATTACTGAAGTTCCTGTACTCTCCAGGTCTGAACCACCACATTTTTCCTCTGTAGTGGGGCTGCTCATACATGAGCCAGTGACCGTCCATCACATGACAGGACTGGCAGTGAGACATGCGGTAGCGGTCCATGATGCTGTCACAGTCGTCCATCATATCATACATCTGACCTCCAAAGTTCTCCCTCTCATAGATCCTCATTTTATAGGATCCCCTGTACTGTATTGATAGAAGGATTCATTGTATTTAAGGTTCAAATAAAGAAGTAACACTACATTTGCACAAAGCAATCTAGCTTAGATACATTAAAATGTTCTCTGTGCTCACCATGGGGATCGTACGGCAGGATCTGATCCAGTTGCTCATTCCAAACATAGACATGTAGTCAGCGTACTCGCCCTCTTAAAGAAATACTGGTTTCCCATGTAGTTAGGATTATCGTACATCATCCAGCATCCGCTCTCAACTCTACAGGAGTGACAGCGGCTCAGGTAGGAGGACATGTCAGAACAGTCACCCATACACTCATAAGAGCGACCTTGGAAGTTTCTCTCCTCATAGAAGGTGACCTGAAAATCAGAATTAACCTCTTAGTGATGTAAAGTGAAATATATCAAATCAAAGTAATTTATGTGAAATTGTGGTGAATCGAGTTTACCTTCATGTTTGTGTTGGTTAATCTTCAGTAGTTCCACAAAGGAGAAGCTGAAGCTTATTCTGGTTGTTGGTTGACTGCTGTCACTCGTACCTTTATACTAGTCCGAGACAAAAGACTACACAGCCTCTATTGTCAGTCAATTCCTGACAGTGCATGTTGAAATACAGCCCATAGTAACTAAAGCTTGTTAGATAGATGTCAGTACCAGTGGCGGCTGCTGATCTTTTAAAGAGGGGAAGCTCATTTTCGGCCTAAATCATAAAAATTGTCCATTTATTTATATGTAAATTCTGCCCTACGTTCCTTTTCAAGAAAATGCTCTAATATATCTAATATATATATATATTTAACTCAACGGGAGGAAATGTGGGAATTATGTTAAACTGAAACAATGAATGTGGTGTGAAATTGTGTGAAATATACGATGAAGGTTGCAGCAGTTTGTCTTTCGACTACACATGCAAAATCCGCGATGGGACTGAGTTGGAAATGGAGACACAGAGTGATACGCGTCATAATCTGAAGACCACGCCCACACCAACCGTCTCTTTGCATTGCGAGAAGCTGCCGCCTCCTTGTCATTTATGATTTATAAAAAAAAAAAAAAACAATGTCTAAAAGCTGATATGTGACAATGTGTATAGCAAACAAGCTAAAAAAAAAAAAAGAAATACGTTTTTATAAGCTGTCAACCCCAAAAAACGAGCGCGGACATAAAAGTGGATTAAAAAGAGATGACAGACCCTCCAATCATCACGCAGACGCTCGGAGTCCGGGCCAGCCCACTCCTCCATTCATCCCAGAGACGCTGAGCGTCCGTGGGCGGGACATAATCGCAGCATTATCCAATGACCGTCTTGTTTCTAAGCACTGAAAAAAACTGTTTAAAGCAGCCCCATTGAAGTCAATGGACGCTGGGCTTCAACAGAGTAATGCACTGTACGCTACGGGAATGAATGAGAAGGAAATCGAGTCAGCCGACCTAAGTAGCTGATTCTGAACGAAATTGTTCTCGTTCGAGATGAACGTGTTTAACGCATTTTTAGTCAATAAAATGTTAACATAATAGTACATATATTTGACCATTCATTTTTTGACAATTATAGGGGAAGCTGAGCTTCCCTTGCAGTCTTAAAGAAATCGCGACTGGTCAGTACTTATTATCACAACTACAGGCTAAAGAAGAGTGTCTATTCCTATTACTTGTTTTAGATTTTTTTGAAGGCCGAGTGTTTTAGAATAATGCTTACTGCGGTGCCTTGTGATTCCCCTCTCAAAGTATTACTACACAACACTGAGGATTGAGTTAAAACGTAGATAATAGTGGTCACCTAATCTGACTAGAAAGTAGACATACTATGTCTTAGTTGTGTGAATTTTTGAGTGAGTAATCTTTTAAAGTAATCTAAAGCAGAGCCTATCAGACTAGGTAAATCAGGCAGTCTTTAATCACTTACCTCCATAATTTACTACCACTATGAGTGTAAGAAATGTGCTACTCTGTCTGTGTTGTGCGATCGTCTGGATAGATGAGAAGAAGTCCCGCGGAGCTCCGGAGCAGTCAAAACAAGAAGCCAAGTGAATTAACAGATGGTTTATTGCTGAATGCTCAAATAATAGAGGGGCAATCCCTCTATTTATACAATAGGTTAGAAACGGTGTACGTGGCATATATTGCAGACAAAACAAGTGTAACATAACAATTCCATTTAGGGATGAACAGGAAGAACTGTTTCCGCCACCAAAACAGCTACGGGGGGCAAAAACTCTCATGCAAGGACAAGCAATAGTTATCATGCAAGGACAAGCGATAGTTAGTCATAACATTTATATAATACACATACAGTAAATTTCCACCAGTATATTCCCACAATATATTTCCACAATCCCCTCTTTATGCTTTACATGAAAGCATAATAATTTTAATCCACATCATCATAACTAGTTTTCACATCTTCATATTCACGTACACCTCATCATTATCTTTATTAGACAAAGGTTGGTAGGTAGGGGGATGAGTAAGGACATGCACCATAGAATAAACACGAGTCATTACACATCTCATCAGGCAAGGACCAAACAAACATAAAAAGAAAAAAATAATAAGTACCGGTACTAACATGGAAACATAGGAGCGAATAACCCAAACAGGCTGGACAAGAGTCCCCAATTCCAATTCTTTGTTTTATTACGTAACTCATCTTCCCTTAAACTGACTGAAACGTCATTCATGGTTTTCACAGCCACAGCTATTGACCCATCACCCTCGTCCTCTGCCGGCACATATGTGCAACATTGATCCCCTACTACTGCACACACACCACCTTTTTCAGCCAACAACATATCCAGGGCCAGTCGGTTTTGCATGGCCACCTGTCGTAGTGCATTCAGTTCTTTCTTTACCCCGTGCATCGCGGCTGTGGTACTGTTTGTGAAGGAGGCAAGTCTGTAATGTAAAATGTTCTGTTGGCTCATCAGATCGGCAGTGCCGTACGCTGGAACCATAGATTCCCAAAACCTGGACCAGTGCGATCGTAGCTGGTGCTCCTCCGGCACTGCACTGTCGGTCCACGCATTACGTCGGAGCCGAGCCGACCGATGTCTCAAATGCATAAGAGTGACACGATGTTTGAGTTGTACGGGTGCACAGAGTCCAGTCCAGTTCTTTCGGAAAGTGTTATTGACACTCTCTCCTCCACAATACCAGTACCAGTCGTCCATCAGCCGGGCCCCATCCGCGGGCCAGGGTAGATCACATGATGTATTCGTGCTAGTACAGGAGGGGTTATTTGGGGTAAAACATAGGGAAACGTTGTGATGAAAAGTGAAATTACCCCCGGACTCTGGACAGGCTGTGGTATTGCGTTGACAAGACCCGGAGATAAATCGGGGGCAATGGGCCAAGGGCTGTCCTGTGGAGATTATATATTACAATGATTAGCAGTTATGCCTGGTACCTTCGCTCCCCTTGTTCCATTAAAACAATAAGGAAATACATACCCTTTGGGGATCACAATCATAATTTTTACATCAGTAACCTTATGTCTGGCCGAGCTATTTGCTCGCTGATTATTATTTGGACAATATGATGGTCCCTGAACAGGGTCAGCACACACAGGTCCCTACACAAATTCATTATTCTCATACAAATTACAATACACAGTGTGATTACAAGGGGCATATGGGAGGGCACCTAACGAAACTGTGACCGCTGAAGTGAACATCTCCTGGCAGACAACACAAGAATCATTGGTTGACTGTCGGGCGGTCCAGTTTGCATACTGCCAGAATGTGTTAGCATGCACTTCGGCACCTCTCACCCCGTAGCGCATGCAGCTACGAGGCAGGAGAGGAGGATTAGTTGGAGCATTTTCTGCAAAACAAAAAGTATTAGATCATATTCATACAGATTATTTCAGATTCTTGAGTCGCGTAGCGTGTATCCACTGTGGAAAAAGATCAGTTAATACAGAGGTCCGAGTTATAGCCAGCTTCTGCAGGCCCATCGTAAAGTGCCTCTACCAGCATATTACCAGGGGCTTTTAGCTTTTTTACCAAGACCTTTTGCCCAACTTCAAATGGGTGTGTCTTATCTGAAGGTATCTCTGGGTGTGTTTTGTTCACCTTCTCCCAGTATGTAGTTAAAGTGCGTATTAGGCCTGCAGAATACTCCGACATGTGCTCTACCATTTCATTACCCCCCACCATAGTCATTCCATGTCGCCATGGTATTGGAAACGGACGCCCCATAACAACCTCATATGGGGACAGACCGTCCAAATTTGGTTGTGGCATCATTCTTAAATCGGCCAGTACGATGGGAAGAACACCAAGCCAATTTCTAGCTCCTGAAGCCTGCATTGCTTTTCGTAATTTCCCTTTGATTGTACGATTGGCACGTTCCACAAAGGCTGAGGACTGAGGATGATAGGGGATGTGCATACGCCACGTCAGATTTAATTCCTTTGCCAGATCTTGTGTGACCTTAGCCGTGAACGGCGTTCCTTTATCCGAATCTATGCTTAAAGGAATACCATAGCGGGGTATTATGTCCGTGTTAAATGTTTTATGACGGTTTTTGCATTTTTAGCACACGGGAACGCCTCTACCCATTTAGAGAATTTGTCCACCATTACCAGCAAGTACTTATAGGGCCCTTGGCCAGGCATGTGCGTAAAGTCAATTTGCCATTCTTGGAAAGGCAACTCAGGTCTCGGGAGGTGCTGATGCTGCGCTGGCGCTTTTGACTGATTATTTTTCGCACAGACCAGACATCTCCGAGAATGTCGTCCACGATTTTAGGCAAGTTATTCGCGCAGAATATTGGGCGCATGATATCGAGTACCCCTCTTCGACCGCGATGTGTAACACCGTGAAACTCGCGGACGAGGAACGGTAAGGCCGATTCAGGAATGCAAATGCGTTGGTCGCGATCAGACCAGAGACCGGAGTTATCTTGTACAGCAGCGAATGAGGACCAAAAAGACAAATCACTGGGGGTGGCGAAAGACTGGACAACAGTCAGGTCGAGATCAGGCATAAGACCCGAGGCTAGCGGGCCATGTGATACCATAGCTACATTCAGCCACGGAGGGGGCAAGTCCTCTTTGGCTGGTGTCGGTGGTGATTTATAAAGATTCAACAAATGAATGGCTGGTCCAAGGCC
>VCII01000243.1:0-113369 GCA_006030095.1 Triplophysa siluroides | reverse complement strand
ACCACCATCATGATCGCACACAAATCACGCTCATAAACGGCGGCGCCTGAATGTAACACAGACATACATAGAAAGAGACTTCACACCCCACCAAGAACTTTTTACATAGGACGAACCAACACAATCTGATCTTTAACGGTTTTAAATGAATGTTGATAGAATTGTGGCTTCATGGAACAGATTCAGTGATTTTGAATCTGTTGACTTCCTAGAGATGATGTTTGTCTGTCTCCTCATCACCAGCTCTGACCTTCAGTCACCGTATTATAGTCTCACTATACAATTAAAAACATTTCACACTGTAACTGATTAATTTGTTGTGATTTAACGAAATGTTTGCTATTATCTTTCAGCATTCATCTGTGATGTGTGAGGTTGTGCTTGACCTCTGACCTGTGTCAGTAGATGAGTTTGGAGTGAAGTTCATAAAGATATCAGTGGAAAATAAGTAACTTTCTCCAACAACAACACGCACACAAACTGACCACAGACACATTAATAGACGTGTTGTTTGTCCATTAAACAGATGAGACCACACGAGTGATAAGACCACAGCAGTTTCACTTTGACTCACTCATCTGTGTGGTGGATCTTCATCTTTAAGACTTTAATGTCCACCATTTAAAACAGCGAAACATTGATTTAGTCACACATTTAATTTAATGATTGTTTGTCTTATTTTAAAAGATTTAACGCTACTTGAGGCCCTATTCAAAGTTTTAGTATTAAAGTTAAATTATTGCAATGATGTTTGTTTATAGCATCTGAGGGATGCGATGATTGTTTTTTCAATCATTGATTGTTGTTTATCAGTCAGTTGAATGTATTATTTGTCCATCATCACTCTTTTGTTGTGTGCCACTGACTGAAGTCTTCACTTCCTGATGATGATGACTGAGAACATCTCTACTTTCTACTATTAGACACTGTGAGTGGGAGTCTTGAAACAGAGATGGGTTCAGTTTAACACGTCAAGTCCATGTTGAGACTCTATGACGAGAATGAATGACATTAGGCTTCCAGTAGTCAAACCCAAGGCAAAGAATGAAGATTCAGTTCAATATCATGCAGGTTTTCATCCATCCTTTTATTTACTTTTTACACCAGATATCCCTGTTGAGATCTAAAGAGTTTATCAGAATGAGGCGCACTCCAAAAACTTCTTTATAACCTTATGAGTGCCACACTTTAGAGATTTATTTAGATTCTGAGTCATCAGAAGTTGATGGTGATTCACGTCTGGATCTGAGTAGCCACCCCCACAGCAGAGATGACCAATCGGATCACAGCTTCAATGAAACCACAACAGTGGACAGCAACTAAAAAATAATTAAAGAAACACTTCATTAAACATGATATAAGAACAAAATATAGCTGCAAGCAGCAATCTCGGGGTTCAAGTGATTCTAAGGCACCTTTGCCTTCGCCGTGTAGGCTCAGGACTCGCACCCTAACACACCCATGATGGACGATACTATTGTTTTACACACAGGTACGGTCAGTAATGGTTCACAGAGACTACGCGTGTGTAGTGATGCTTGTGATTTGCTCATATGCGTCACAAGCATGAACTATTTAACCAATGAGCAGCTACCTCAATGCATATAACCTGTGGGTAGTGACTATGAGGTGTGCGTCATGGTCGAAAACCCGCCCCTTCCTGTCATCGCCATGGCTTATAGCAGTGGTCAGCAACAGGCGGCCCGTGGGCCAAAACTGGCCCGGCAGGAATTATATCTGGCCCGCGCCAGCAGCATCATTTTGATTATTTTGCCCGCAGCTGGTTCTGAAATAGATCCGCCACAATCACGTCTCGAGTGAATTTGAGTTCAAATAAAAGTACGAGAACATTTTTGCAGCAGTGTTTTATTTCGAAAGGAATTGAGAGCTTTTAATTTAAAAAGTTCAGAAAGATATTCAAAGGAGTCTGTCGATCACTAGACACACTTCTTAAACAGCCGTCATGAAACATGGGGTGTGAAAATATACACTGCAATGAGTGTTTATATTAATTATTATATTTTGTGAGAATATATCATTGAGTGCAAAACCTGTGAGATTAAGTGGCGTGTGTTGATTGTGCAACAACTAATGTGTGAAAACCTCAAAATATCGCCTGCCAGTGGAAGAGCACAAACACGGCACAAGAACTGTCACGAATCATCTTCTGACACATTCTGATGCTTTATTCTCTTTGTATTAACACATTGTGTGTGTTTATGCCCATCATCAGTCACACACACACACCACTGACACACACAAATATAAATGAGATCAACACTTTTTTTTCAGAATTGATATAGAATTTATTGACCAATGTGCTTGTGATCTGATTTGTTAAGTGTACGTGTGTAATAATGCTGACACGTGTGTTTAAAAGCAGATGCAGTAAATGAAGACAAAACATCTGATCGTCTTTGTGTGGTCATGGACAGAGAGCACACACACACACACACAAACACACACATACACACACACACACGTTTTTCAGTGTAAATCTGTGATGAAATATGTATTTTGGGTCAAATATAAGTCTACATGATGTGTTTCTCTATGTCGTGCCAAGACAACATTTATTATTAGACCACACCATTAATATGACGTGTGTGTGTGTGTGTGTGTGTGTGTGTGTGTGTGTGTGTGTGTGTGATGTTTCCATTGAAAACCACAATCAACTGAACTGATCGTGTAAACCTTCACCTCCATCTGTGGTCAGAGCTGATGTGTATTTGATCTTCCACACATCACTTTACCACAGCAGGACATTCTGTCTCTTACATTAAAGTCAATGATTCTAAGTTAACAAATCTAATACAAAACAGGTTTATTTAACTGTATTTTAAACGTGATGTAAAAGCTTTAGTTTGACTGCACTTACATAAACACTCATTTAATCAAATCTGTCCTCAGGTCAATAAATAAAAGTTGGGCTCCATCTCATCTGTGTAAGTCACCTGCAGTTTCCTCTCTCGAACACTAGAGGTCTACATTACACACACTTGTGTTTTATTGCGTCATCGTCTGTTCTGTTGTGTAAATATATTGTCCAGCGATATCACATATATTATATGTTTATACTATCTTTATTTATTTTAATATATTGATGTATTTCTTTATTATTTATTGCAGTAATTTATTCTGCATCACTAAACTACACACTTAGGGCTTAATAAACTTATTGCCGGTAATAATGTTGCAAACAATTTTTTTTTTTCTTTTTTCTGACAACTTCTTAGATATTTTTTATGCATGTAATTGTTATTTCGTGTAGCACTTGGTAAAAACAAAATAAATAAAAGTGGGTGGTCATAATCACGTGACCGTCTCAAACGACTTCCCTGTAGTGACCAGCGAGAGAGAGAGACAGCGAGAGAGAGAGAGAGAGAGAGAAGAGAGAGAGAGAGAGAGAGAGAGAGAGAGAGAGAGAGAGAGAGACAGAGACAGAGAGAGAGAGAGAGAGAGAGAGAGAGAGAGAGAGAGAGAGAGAGAGAGAGAGAGAGAGAGAGAGAGAGAGAGAGAGAGAGAGAGAGAGAGAGAGAGAGACAGCTACATCATCATAACACACTTGCTCTCATTTACTTCTCCTCATAAATGACCAGTTTTGCTTGACCAAGAATAACATTCAGTAGTAGAAACTTGACAGTTTTTTCCTGCACATTAAACCCAAAAATAAAGGTTTTGAAAAGAACTCAAGATTGATTTAATGGCTGTTTGTCTGGAGAGGGAGAGATGGTTTACAGAATGTGCATCGACCCTCCTGCAGTTTCCTCACATGAACACCAGATGTCACTAACACGGCCATTGAGTGTCATGGTGAAGGTTCGTGTCAGTAAAATCATCTGTGTTATTTCAACATGTAAGAGGTCACTGTAGATTAAACACACTGCTGTCGAAACTCACAACATCCTCTGCAGTGTAAAATAAACATTTATTCTTGATTCTTGAAAATGATTTGTGTATTATGAGCTGATTTAATCAGGACGGGTTTTTATATGTGACCACAGTCTCTGACATCAGACATCAGTTTCATCATCTCACCACTAGAGGTCACAATAACACACCACTGCATTTCACTTAAACACGGACTTGTGTGGGTTTCATGATAGAAATGTTATCAATAGTAAATGGAAAGTCAAATACATCACTGTTTTAAATGCTGAATTCATTTATTTCAATTGAATTCAATTAGTTGTAATGCTGTAATATGTGAAAAGCACCTCCGTCATCTCAGATTCCTGTAAGAAAACAACAAGAGACCAGTGAGTGGAAGAAAATAGCATTTCATTTTCATTTAAAGAGATCTTCTGTTCTAAAAGGATTCTTCAAAACCAGTTAACAGAACCGTTTGAACAGACTGAGACTTTGTGTACATCAACACGAGACGGTTTATTGTAAAAACAGGAACTATACTGTGTGTTCAGAGGGAGGGGGACACCAGCACTACTTCTGTTGAATTTAATGTAAAGATAGAAATAAAATGTTTAAAAAAAGATGTTTTCTCTAAACCGGAAGACAGAAATATACAGAAATATATATTTTTTTTTGCTGTAAATTATAGGATACAAGGATATATATTAAGTCTTTTTCTCCATTTTTCTTGTAAATGTGTTGTCTTGTTCTGTAGTTTTATAGTTTTTGACCGTATTTAATGAATAAACTGTAAATAATAAATCTTTATAAAATAACAGAAATTTTCTGACAGCTGGGGCGCCAGAAATAAACTGTAAAATAACAAGTTTTCCCTGTAAAATTACACTTTCCCCTGTTTTCTTGTAATTTTATGTTTTTTGACCATATTTAAAAAAGACATTAAAAATCTGTAAAAAAATTCCAGGATTTTTAACAGTGAATATAAATCTTTTGTTGTTCACAGTAATGCTGATCTCAGGATCCTTTTGTGTTGTGAGTTTGATTTCAGATGTATCTTCAGAGGTTGGTTTGAATGAATGACTGTAATAACTTCACATGATCAGTCATGAATGATCTCACCGGTTTATGTGTTGGTCTTCCACGGAAGGTTGGTTCTGCATAAGTGATCTCCTCTTCACCGGTCTGACCTGCTTCAGTAATAATGACTTTAGTTTCATCACTATTCACATTTCATTTATCAACATTTATGTATAACTTACAATCTTTCTTTGTTTTTCTGTGTTTCCTGCTGATGAAGAAGATCAGAAGTGACGTTACAATCGTCAGAAATCCAACAACTGCACAACAGATCACAACTTTATGAGTGAAGGTGAGACCTGTAATAAAGCAATAAGCGTGTGAAGCAGTGGGTTACAAATAAAATGTACTGTAACCCACTTATTCCACATGTGTAGCAAGGTTTCATAAAATAAAGTAAATAAAGTGATATTTAGGTTATGTCATGCAGACAGCCGTTATAAATCGGGGCATTTTATAACGGCCTCAGCCAATCAGAATCAAGCAGAACCGACCGTTTTATAATAAACAATAAGAGTCACTGAATCTGTCACACCGCATCCTAACCGAACGCGACGCGATGAGATTCCTGCGATAAGCAATATGTCTGTCCATACCGAACGAAAAAGGGGCGGGACGCGACAATCAATCACAAGACACAGCCAATCAGAACCGCTGTAAAGTACAAACCCGCATTGTGAGTTTATATTGTGAACTTTCCTCACTGCATAAGGCTAGCAATGAAACGATCACTGACTATATTATTCGAGCAGAGACTATATCCACGTCATTGAGAAGTGTACGAGCATATTAGCGATGGGCTTCAAATAGCCACGGTAGTAAAGGGGCTACCTGATTCATACAAGCCATTCGTCCTGCATGAAGTTATGAGAGTACTGAAAAATATGGGAAGAGTGACGTGAATGTAGGAGAAGACAACGTGATGAAAACTAGCGGAGCAACGTGGTCTCGTGGAAGACGGAGAGGAAAGAAAATGGGACACACCACAGGGAGGAAGGGGCGTGGTCGAGGACGAAGCCGTGACCATGTAAAGAAAGCTGATGGAGAGACGGTGGCAGAGCCTACATCTTTCTGCTTCTTCAACGCGAGTGACTGTTCTACACAAAGAAGAGACAAGAAGGGTCTAATGGTCGACTGCGGCGCCACAACACACATGATCAACGACGCCACAAAGTTCAAAACAGTGCATAAGAGCTTCAGACCCGAGGACCACATGATCGAGCTTGCCGACGGGACCAAGGCGAGTGGGAAGGCAAGGTGAGGGGAGATGCCGAAGTCTACTTGCTGGACAGCGAGGGACGACATGTGAGAACGAGACTCAAGCAAGCACTCTACATCCCATCGTTTCCACAACATTTTTTCAGTTAAAGCTGCGACAGCCAACGGATCCGAGGTCCACTTCAAGGACGGTGATAACTGGCTGTTCCACAAGGATGGGACAAAGTTCAAAAATGGACGTGTACGATAGGCTGTATTACCTTAACACAGTAGAAGATGAAAATGTTGATGAAGTGTATGGTTGCCATGACATTCAAACGTGGCATAGAAAACTTGGCCATTGTAATTTTGATGATGTTGCCAAATTAGAGAAGGTGGTTAAAGGAATGTCTATTAAAGGGAAACATGATAAGTCTAATCAAAACTGTGAAATATGCACACAGGGCAAGTTTACACAAAGCAGAAATAGACAAGCAGATGCTAAAGCTACACCTGTATTAGAGCTAAATATACATTATGAGATGCACCAGACCTGAGCTGAGCTGGGTTGTAAGCAAACTATCACAATACCTAGCAGAACCAAAGAAGCAGCATTGGGCTACAGCTAAACACCTACTGAGATACTTTAAGGGTACTATGGTTCAAGAACTACATTTCCAAAAATGTGAGGGAAGCCTACAGCTTGAGGGATACAGTGATGCTGATTGGGCAGCTGATACAAATGACAGGGAGCACAACTGGATACTGTTTCAGCTTAACTGAGAATGGCCCAGTTTCATCGTGGAAGAGCAGGAAACAGCCAACGGTGGCAACTATCAACCTGCGAAGCTGAGTATATGGCCTTAGCAGCCACTACTCAAGAGAGTATGTACCTTGTACAACTACTCAGAGGGATAGATAGTAATAGCCTACATGTACCAGTCAAGATATATGAGGACAACCAGGGGGCGATAGCTTGATCAGAGAACCCAGTATGCAGACAGAGAAGCAAACACGTGGATATAAAGTATCACTTTCTACGGTCTGCACATGCAGAAGGGATAATATCTACTGTACTGCCCTACTGCAGACATGGTAGCTGATGCCCTTACCAAGCCAGTGACAAAGGCTAAGTTTGACAAGTTCAAGGGGTATTTGTTTGGAGAATGTAAATTGGCAGAAAAGTTTTTTGTTGTTGTTTTTATAGAAAACTGCCAGTATGTCAAACGTTTAATTTTGGAAATTCAGCATTTTTGTTTTTGTTTACCACTATAGATAGCTATAAACATGTCTTTGAGTGGGAGTGTTAAGCATATTTTATTATATGAGTAGCAAAGCCATGTCATGTGCCTGCGCACACAAGGATGTTATTGTGAGCATGCGCAGTCTGTGTTTTGAATCCTTAGACCAAGGAAAGTGGCGGTCTTTCTTTCTTTCTTTCTTTCTTTCTTTCTTTCTTTCTTTCTTTCTTTTTCTCCCGTGAATATTATCCATTAGCAGGTGATAGCTAACCACTTAGGTGACTGATAACGATAGACTGCTGCAGAAATGACAAATGCTACATAAACGTATGTAATCAAATGTATATATCCTGTCTTCATCCATGTTTTGCGATTAATATTCATAAGGTGCAGAACTTGTGTGGGCGGAGCTGTCAGATGCGACATTGCAGAAATAGAAACAGTTTCTAAAATAGAAACGACTGTTGCTCGTCGCGGCTGGTCAGGACAAAACCTCAGATTAACATGGAAAAGAAACCTGTTATCGAGCTTTGCGTTTGGTTGGGACAAGTTTTCAGTCTGATTTAAAAGGAATAAGTGAATAAACAAAAATATCATACTGACTCACCTGCAGACGTGTGACAGAGTTGAGTGATGTGTAGATGTTGTGTGTGGTTTGTGATGGGATTGTTGACCACACATCTGTATGTGTTTGTATCCTGATATTCCACCTCCAGAGGTAGAGAGAGTCTGATGTTGAGATCAGACACACTGATGCTGGACAATAAACTCTTTCCTTTGTACCAGGAGACGCTCACATCATGTGACACATTCACCACTGAACACAACACACAACAACATGATGATGAAGATGATGAAGAACATTGAGAAGAGACTCTGGAGATCACAGGAACAGGAAGACGAGCTGAAACACACAAAGAATCAGACGAAATAACAGCAAACCAAATACTTATGCTCATCACAAATTTGAGTTCTTATCACACACAGAATTATTAAACTATGATGACTTTGAAACTTGAAGAAAACTTCTCAACTCACCATAGACAGTCAGATTGAAGCGTCTGATGTGAGCAGAAGGTTTTCTGGTGATCTCTAGTGTATAAAGTCCAGTGTGTTGAGTTGTGATGTTTGTGATGGTGAGAGATCCAGTCTGATCATCTATCTGTAAGTGATTCTTCAATCTGTCAGTGATAGATGATGTCATATTGTCTTCTCTGTAGAATTCAGCTATAATCTGATCTGGACTCTGAACACCAAACATCCACTCGATCACATCATGTGTGTGTAGTTGAGTATCAGTGTGTAGAGTAACAGAATGTCCCTCCATCACTGACACTGACTTCACTACATCACCAAACACACCTGAACAACACAAACACAAATATAAGAGGCTAAAATACATTTATATATATTATATTCACTTGCATATTTTCAAATAATTCTAATATTGTGGCGAATACAAATCCTATAAGAAGTAAAAGCTTAAAATAAGATTAAAGAATTGACTCACCGTTCAGACGCCACAGACACAAACACAGTAAAACTATCACACAAATCATATTCTGCTGCAGTGTGTGTCAGAAACACTTGTGATGTGACAGGAAACATCAGTACATGTGTTTATCTTCCCCTTAATGCAGCCGCTCGCATGAACACACACACATGAACACACACACATGAATGAACACGCACACATTAACACACACACACATGAACGCACACGCATGAATGAACACGCACACATTAACACACACACACATGAACACACACACATGAACACACACACATGAATGAACACGCACACATTAACACACACACACATGAACGCACACGCATGAATGAACACGCACACATTAACACACACACACATACACACACACACACACATGAATGAACACACATTAACACACACACTGAATGAACACGCACACATTAACACACACATTAACACACACACACACACATGAACGCGCCTGATGTGAACACAGACAGACAGAGAGGAAGAGACGTCAACACACACACACACATGAACACACACACATGAATGAACACGCACACATTAACACACACATTAACACACACACACACACACACATGAACACACACATGAACGCGCCTGATGTGAACACAGACAGACAGAGAGGAAGAGACGTCAACACACACACAACACAAGGAACTGTTCCGCTGTTACGTGTGAGGCATTAAACACACAAACGACACAATTGTGCGAATCACTGAGTGTTTAGAGGTTGAATGTTGATAGAATTGTGGCTTCATGAGAACAGATTCAGTGATTTTATGATCTGTTGACTTCTGAGCGATGATGTTTGTCTGTCTCCTCATCACCAGCTCTGACCTTCAGTCACATTACTATAGTCTCAAATATACAGATTAAAAACATTTCACACTGTAACTGATTATGATTTGTTTGTGATTTAACGAAATGTTTGCTATTATCTTTAAGCCATTCATCTGTGATGCGTGAGGTTGTGCTTGACCTCTGACCTGTGTGTCAGTAGATGAGTTTGGAGTGAAGTGCATAAAGATATCAGTGGAAAATAAGTAACTTTTCACCAGACAACAACACGCACACAAACTGACCACAAGCACATTAATAGACGTGTTGTGTGTCCATTAAACAGATGAGACCACACGAGTGATGAGACCACAGCAGTTTCACTTTGACTCACTCATCTGTGTTCGTGGATCTTCATCTTTAACACTTCAATGTCCACCATTTTAAAACAGCGAAACATTGATTTAGTCACAAAACTATTTGAGTGTTTGTTTTGTCTTATTTTAAAAGATTTAACGTTACATTGATGCACTATTAAACGTTTTAGTATTAAAAGTTAAATTATTGCAATTAAGTTTGTCTGTCATCTGAGGGATGCGATGATTGTTTTTTCATCATTGATTGTTGTTTATCAGTCAGTTGAATGTATTATTTGTCCATCATCACTCTGTTAGTGTTGTGTGCCACTGACTGAAGTCTTCACTTCCTGATGATGATGACTGAGAACATCTCTTTCTACTATTAGACACTGTGAGTGGGAGTCTTGAAACAGAGATGGGTTCAGTTTAACACGTCAAGTCCATGTTGAGTTGTATTAGAACTCTATGATGAGAATGAATGACATTAGGCTTCCAGTAGTCAAACCCAAGGCAAAGAATGAAGATTCAGTTCAATATCATGCAGGTTTTCATCCATCCATTTATTAACTTTTTACACCAGATATCCTGAGATCTAAAGAGTTTATCAGGATGAGGTGCACTCCAAAAACTTCTTTATAACCTTATGTGTCATGGTTCCACTATCATGTCATGTTTTATTCTTGGTTTTCTGTGGAGCCATGCATAGCCTTTAGTTATGTGGTGGGAGAGAGACTATTTTGGCACCTATTTGGCCATACTCTCTCTCTCTCCGGTCTGCGTCATTGTTCCCGCCATCTCGTTCCTCGTCAGCCTCTCCTTAGTGCTTAATCCCCAGCACCTGTTCCTCGTTATGATCCTGTGTTTGTCACCCTTTAAAACATCCTCGTGTTCATTGTCCTGTGCTCGTTCGTTGTATGAAGTTCCTTGTAGCTGTCGTCTTGTTTGTAGCTGTTGTGCGTCATCCTATCTTTGAGTCTCCCCCTTGTTAAAGTAAGTGTAGTGTAGCGTTGTCCTACTGTTTGTTTTCTTAGTTTTAGTTAGTCAGTGTCCTTATAAATATTATTGTTTATCCTGTCTTGTTTCCCCCTCGTGGGTTTTTGCTTTGTTCCTGTTTTATGTTTATAAATAAATACCCTGTTAACTGTCTTGAGCCTTGCAATTGGGTTCTCCTGCCATGTCTTCCCCAGAGATCCATGACAGAATGAACGAGCCCAACAGAACCCAGCAGGCAGCCAAGGTAAACTGCTTGCGGTCCCGCCAGGCACGCCACCTCTGCGGTATCCGCCAAGGAAACGATGACCTGGATACCTACGTAGGTAGGTTCCTGGATGCCGCAGAGGAGGTGGTCTTGGGGAGGCGGAGTTGGCGGTGTTGTTCAGCCGCGGCCTCAGGGATCCTCTGTCGCCAGCGGAGATGAGGATGCTGAGACCGCTGGACTTCGATATCGTGTGGCGGTATGCCGTGAACAGGTCGGAGTCCAGGGTCCCAGTACAATCCTGTTATCCATCTCCGCTGGTCGCTATCCCGGAGGGTCGTACCTGCAGGTCGGGGTTATGGGCATCACCGTTCCCTCCGCCTCATCCGCAGCAGCTTCACCACCACCGACTGGTCGCCCGGCAAGCGGGGGAGGAGAACGTCTTCGGGGTCATCCTCGGAGGCCTCCAACCCCGAACCAGCTGTGCCCTTCACCTCCTTCCTTCAGCCGACCACCAGCCGGTGGCTCGGCTGAAAAAAGAGGCAACGGAGGACAGCCAGGAGTCCGGTGGTCCCGAGTCCGGTGTCCCGAGCGCGGCCCAGCCGCCGTCAGAGCGCGGCCCAGCCGCGTCAGAGAGCGCGGCCCAAGAGAGCGCGCCCAGCCGCCGTCAGAGAGCGCGGCCCAGCCGCCGTCAAGTCCGGCATTCCAGCCGCCGTCAAGTCCGGCATTCCAGCCGCCGTCAAGTCCGGCATTCCAGCGCCGTCAAGTCCATTCCAGCCGCCGTCAAGGGCCGTCGTCAGTCCTGAGTCATCAGAAGTTGATGGTGATTCACGTCTGGATCTGAGTAGCCACGCCCACTACAGCAGAGGCGACAAATCGGATCACAGCTTCAATGAAACCACAACAGTGGACAGCAACTAAAAAATAATTAAAGAAACACTTCATTAAACATGATATAAGAACAAAATATAGCTGCAAGCAGCAATCTCGGGGTTCGAGCGATTCTAAGGCACCTTTGCCTTCGCCGTGTAGGCTCAGGACTCGCACCCTAACACTCCCATGATGGACGATACTATTGTTTTACACACAGGTACGGTCAGTAATGGTTCACAGAGACTACGCGTGTGTAGTGATGCTTGTGATTTGCTCATATGCGTCACAAGCATGAACTATTTAACCAATGAGCAGCTACCTCAATGCATATAAACCTGTGGGTAGTGACTATGAGGTGTGCGTCATGGTCGAAAACCGCCCCTTCCTGTCATCGCCATGGCTTATAGCAGTGGTCAGCAACAGGCGGCCCGTGGGCCAAAACTGGCCCGGCAGGAATTATATCTGGCCCGCGCCAGCAGCATCATTTTGATTATTTTGCCCGCAGCTGGTTCTGAAATAGAGCCGCCACAATCACGTCTCGAGTGAATTTGCGTTCAAATAAAGTACGAGAACATTTTTGCAGCAGTGTTTTATTTTGAAAGGAATTGAGAGCTTTTCATTTGAAAAGTTCAGAAAGATATTCAAAAGAGTCTGTCAATCGCTAGACACACTTCTTAAATAGCCGTCTTGAAGCATGGGATGTGAAAAACTAACAGTGATGCATGCAAACCTTGACGACACATCAACAATAACAAAGCAAATTCTGATTCCCTTTGTTGTGAAGGTGCCGCTTCGTTTCGTGGTGCCGTCTTATGTTATATTCTTTGCAAACAGCGACAAGTTCGTTGCAGATAAGACACACCGGCGTTGCATTCACAGAACTAGGTAGGATGAACGCATAGTTGTCTTTCCATTCCTCTTTGTGTGCCCTATTTTCACTGTCAACTTTCCTCTTCAGACTCTTTGATAGGCCATTTCCTCTCACCGTCCAGCCAGCTTAAATGTGAACATCACTCAGCACACGACGTCATAGTGAACCCCCAGCAGACAAAAAATACAGTTCAGTACGTGAGGAGTTTGTTTGAGTCTGAAGTTGTTTTGTGTTTCTTTCTTGTTAACATTCGTGTTGTTGTCACAATGTCAATTCATTGTGTCAAAGACTGATGCGGTAGAAGAGATGTTGGCCATTCTGCCATCTTCTGACCCTTTGTTGGTCTTGGGTTGAAGTGATTTGTGATTCCATTTGTGTTACATTATTTGATTCTATTAATGGGACGTGTCCGTTTGCAATCTCATAACCTTTGATACTTTGGGGACTTTGGGGTATTTTTGTAATAACCCTCCATCACTGACACTGACTTCACTTCACCTGCATCACACTAAACATTATTGTTATTATAGAATAAAAACAGAATGTGTTTACTAACTAACACATATCACTGCAAATATACACTGCAATGAGTGTTTATATTAATTATTATATTTTGTGAGAATATATCAGTGAGTGCAAAACCTGTGAGTTTAAGTGGCGTGTGTTGATTGTGCAACAACTAAATGTGTGAAAACCTCAAAATATCGCCTGCCAGTGGAAGAGCACGAACACGGCACAAGAACTGTCACGAATCAGTAAATGAAGACAAAACATCTGATCGTCTTTGAGTGGTTATTACACACACACAACACACACAAACACACACACACACACAGACAGACACACACACACAACACACAACACACACACACAGACACACACACACAACACACACAACACACACACACACACACACACAGACACACACACACACACACACAACACACACACACACCACACACACACACACACACACAACACACACACACAAACACACACACACAGACACACACACACAGACACACACACACACACAAACACACACAGACAGACACACACACACACACAGACAGACACACACACACACATGCACGCACGCACACACACACACTTTTTCGGTGTAAATCTGTGATGAAATATGTATTTTGGGTCAAATATAAGTCTACATGATGTGTTTCTCTATGTCGTGCCAAGACAACATATATTATTAGACCACACCATTAATATGACGTGTGTGCGTGTGTGTGTGTGTGTGTGTGTGTGTGTTGTTTGTTTCCAAACCACAATCAACTGAACAATCCATGTAAACCTTCACCTCCATCTGTGGTCAGAGCTGATGTGTATTTGATCTTCCACAACATCACTTTACCACAGCAGGACATTCTGTCTCTTATATTAAAGTCAATGATTTAAAGTTAACAAATCTAATACAAAACTGGTTTATTTAACTGTATTTTAAACGTGATGTAAAAGCTTTAGCTTGACTGCACTTACATAAACACTCATTTAATCAAATCTGTCCTCGGGTCAATAAATAAATGTTGGGCTCCATCTCATCTGTAAAGACTCCTGCAGTTTCCTCTCTCGAACACTAGAGGTCTACATTACACACACTTGTGTTTTATTGCGTCACCGTCTGTTCTGTTGTGTAAATATATTGTCCAGCGATATCACATATAATATATGTTTATACTATCTTTATTTATTTCTATATTTTAATTTATTGATGTATTTATTTATTATTTATTGCAGTAATTTATTTATTGATAAATTCATACTCACAACCTCCTCTGCAGTGTAAAATGAGCATTTATTCTTGATTCTTGAAAATAATTTGTGTATTATGAGCTGATTTAATCAGGACGGGTTTTATTATGTGACTCACAGTCTCCTGACGTCAGACATCAGTTTCATCATCTCACCACTAGAGGTCACAATAACACACCACTGCATTTCACTTAAACACGGACTTGTGTGGGCTCCTGATAGAAATGTTATCAATAGTAAATGGAAAGTCAAATACATCACTGTTTTAAATGATAAATTCATTTATTTGATTTTAATTTAATTCGATTTATTAGTTGCAATGGTGTACTATGTGATAGTTGACAAACAGTGAAAGTATAAAGCTATACGATTAATATTGATAACGTGATGAGAATCGTTTGAGTGAATATTGATTTCATATATCAGTTCTTAGCTTTAATAGCTCACACTATTATAATTGAATCTAGTTCAGGAATAATCACAATTTAACACCTTGTAGCGGTTGTGTGACCTGTCTATTGCTATAAGCTGAATATAAGTGAGGAATTTGCCTTTTTTATTTATCAAGAAACTTGTTTTGAGTGACGTTTATATATAGATACTGAGTGTGAAAAGAACACATGCGTGCAGCACAACCACAACCACACATGAACAGTTTGTCCCCTGGACAGATGAAGATGAGACCACAGTCGGTTTCACTTTCAGCTACACAATAAACAAAGTGTCTTCACAATCATGTGTATGTATGTGTTTTAACAACCGGTATTATAGCTTCTGAATGTTGGGTGGTGTTTGTTCTTCATCACCTCGTGTTCAGTCAGGATTGATGGTGAAGGGTGAGACCGACTAAAGCATCACTTCCTGATGACGGTGATATACAGTCTTGCAAATGACGAGGTAAGAAATGAAAACTCCATATTAAAAAAACTAGCGCAAAGCTTTTATTACTTTTTTAAATAACAAAAGATCAAGTTTTAACAAAGACACAAGTTTAAAAAGTGATTCAAGGTAATTTCTCAAATTATTTATATAGCGCTTTTTACATCGGTTCAAAGCAGCTTTGCATGAAACACGAAACACAGGAATCAGGAACATTAGTATGAATTTTTTGTTTTAGACTATCTTATTCATCAGAGGTGATTCTCATCAGGATCTGAATTCAGTAACCAGAACAGCAACAGTAGCCACGCCCACCAGAGCAGAGACAACCAATCGGATCACAGCTTCAGTAACACCACAACTGTGGACGCCACCTGAAGGACAGAAATGAAGAAGAATGTTGTGTTAACTTTTATAACCGAATAACAAAACTGAAACAAAACAAACATGTGACTCACCTGCACACGTGTGACAGAGTTGAGTGATGTGTAGATGTTGTGTGAGGTTTGTGATGGGATTGTTGACCACACATCTGTATGTGTTTGTATCCTGATATTCCACCTCCAGAGGTAGAGAGAGTCTGATGCTGAGATCAGACACACTGATGCTGGACAATAAACTCTTTCCCTTTGTACCAGGAGACGCTCACATCATGTGACACATTCACCACTGAACACAACACACAACAACATGATGATGAAGATGATGAAGAACATTGAGAAGAGACTCTGGAGATCACAGGAACAGGAAGACGAGCTGAAAAAATATCAAGAATCGCAGTGAACTGACAACAAATCAGGACTATTGAGTTTGATCACAATAGAATACAATATCACACATTGGGTTCTCTTGTCACTTTTTTGCATTTTTATACTATGATAATTATTAACATTTGAACGTGATTATGACATTTCTCCACTCACCATAGACAGTAACATTGAAATATTTAAAGTGGACGGTACTTCTGGTGATCTCTAGTTTATAAAGTCCAGTGTGTTGAGTTGTGATGTTTGTGATGGTGAGAGATCCAGTCTGATCATCTATCTCTACATGATTCTTTAATCTCTCGATGATAGATGATGTTATATTTGCTTCTCTGTTGAGTTCAGCTATAATCTCATCTGGACTCTGAACACCAAACATCCACTGGATCACATCATGTGTGTGTAGTTGAGTATCAGTGTGTAGAGTAACAGAATGTCCCTCCATCACTGACACTGACTTCACTTCACCACCAAACACACTGAACAACACATTACTGACATTATAGAAAGTGCTGAAAACTGACTTATTTTTCCAAATTTGAGAAATGCCATCTGAGAACATCTGAGTTTAAACAGAGGCAATGTAGCTTCTGTGCAAAATATCAAAATACTCACCTTCCACGTGCCACACGGATAACAGAATGCCCATAAAACAGGTTATATTCTGCCATCGTGATGCTTTGATGTTGTCTGCAAACACTTATTAAGTGCCAAAGGGTTTGAACAAACTAAAGTCACTATAGAGCTGCGGCAGGTGTGTGTGGGTTTCCGTGTGCATGTGGGGTTTAGGTGAATGCACAGCATGATCTCACCACTACGCAAGCACGCATGCCACGTAGACCCTCACAATACATTTACAATAGTAAATGAGTCAAAAATGATTTTAAAAGCAGGACTAGTCAATAGAAAATGTTAATATTCTTCTATTACGCTTTAATTTATATTTGCAATATTACATAGTCTTTACATAGTCTAGCCTTACAGTGTCTTAAGTCAATTCTTACAAATAACAACAAAGTAAACGAGGTCTGACAAATAAACCAGTCCATGTGAAAAGATCCCCTGTAAGCACTTCACCAAGCCATCTAGAATGATCTGATCTCACGAGGTGTTTCATTGTAATCACCTGCAGTTTTCTCATGTCACCACTAGAGGTCAGTGAATTAAAGTCTACATCAGATGCAGTGCATTACCGAGGCGCCGCGCATAGAGGGCGCCATCCGCTTGTTACGTCGTGACGTAGTGATCCCCTTTTCCAGATATAGAGTCATTGGAACTTGTTTTATTAATGCAAATTCTCAAAAAAAACTCTGGGATGACCTCTATGCTTGGTTGAGTTTGAAATATGTAAAACCTGACTTTGATTTTAAAACTGTAAAAATTTGTCGGAATTGTGATGTTGAATTCTTGGTTAATAATTTTGTAAACTTGGCCAATTACTTGACTGAAAAATGAATGAGGCATTTATATAACACTTTATTGTGTATTGCTGTACACCCAAAGCGCTTTACAATCAAATTCGGGGGTCTCTCCTCACCCACCAGTGTGCAGCATCCTCTTGGATGATGCGACGGCAGCCACAGAACAACAGTGACAGTGAGCTCACCACACACCAGCTTTACTTTATACATAAAACAGATTCTTGATAATCTCTCCACGTTTTTGCTTTTTCAGAAAGATTTCATGATCTTCTTCAAATCCTTAAAACTCGTGCATCACTTGAGCATCATAATGCCTTTAGCATCTGGAAGAGTGTTTGGACCCACGATCAAAATGTTCATTTTAATGATGGTTTTATTGTTAATACACTCATGATATATGACACACTTTGTCTGTAAATAGACATTAAGAAACTAATTTTTACTCATTTTAAAAAGAAATCCATAGTTTTCATGCGATACGAGTAAGGCCTGAGTTATGAATCTAGAGTCCCGTCTGAGGAAGAAAACCAGGATAGGAGGAACTTGGGAAATTTGGGCCGAAAGCATGATGTTGTTTACATGTCCATCAGCTGGTCAAGTAAAGGTGCAGAAGGATTTGTAATCATTACATTCTCAATTTATTCACATTATAACACTTGCGTTAGACCGTGATCTAACTTTAACTAACAGTAAGTGTAACTGATCACTGTAGTTGTTTGCCTCGTCCGCAACGTTTGTTTTTTTCTTCATAGGATTCAGACATCTCCATTTTCACCTGACCAATGGCTCTTCGTCTACAGCTTCTATATTTCACAACACCCCATCAATGAAGAACCAAATTTCCACTTCAAGCCACTGATACCAGTTTAAAATCAAAATCTCTTTTATTGTCACTCAATCAAATACACAAGTGCAACAGTTTAGGTGAAAACTTGGGTACAGATAATTACAGACAATCATTTACATTAAACTTTTCTATACACAAATTACACAAGAAACATTTTCTTACAGTGTTTAAACATAACAGTGCATCAGATGACAGATTATTATATAAACTTGTATTTTATAATATACAGTAAACATACATTGGGCTGTCGGTGTTAGTGAGTTATAATGTATGATCTCATAATCGTATATCTTATCTTTTAATAATGTACATTCAATAACGATATGATTGTGGCAATAAGTAAAAATAAAATAATTTATGCGCTTCCGGAAATCCTGGATAAAATGTCTTTTACTCCTCTGAAATAAACGTTACATATGCTGTCAACTGTGTTCCTAAAGTTACGTAAGTAAACGTTGTCAATAAAGTCCTAAAATAAGCTACATTAACTTCTAACAATTTTAGAATAGACCAAAAGTAACTTCACAATATTCCAAATATACTTTGAAAGTCAGTATGAAGCAGATAGTTGGATCTATTGTTCATGATCCCAACAGAACAACAAGTTAACTCAAAAGACATTTGACATGAATTTGTGCCACCAAACTCATCTGTCTCCGCCGTACAACCACCGAGAACTCTTTAGCCGATGAAGACCGGTCCTCTCATATCACTTCAGCAGCGACAGCTCTTCAGTCGCAGATCCTCATCTTCAGCACAACAAGAACAACTTTAACTATTAACAATGAATATCTTCATTTTCTTTGCTTGTCTCATCTTTGTTGGAGATGGTAAGGTCGAATTCTTCAATCCATTTTATTCCCATTTAACATAAAATCTTTAGATTAAAGGTCTTTGTGTTTTCAAATGAGTTCTATGACTCTTCAAATATAAAAGTTTGCCTTTTTTTGTTACATTTTAGACACTTATTAGCGTTCACAGTCGGCTTCCAGCACAAGAATGATTAGTTTTTCTAGAAAGTTCTCGATAGGTTGGGGCATGTTTGTTCCAACACCGGAAGAAGTCAAAGCTCTCAGTTGACGTCATTGTATTACATAACATACATTTGCTTTAGGTGGTTAAAAAGATTTTCTTTAATGTAAATTCCAGTATTATAATACACATGATATTGAGCTCGAGATGTAAAGTGTATTAAATTATAAGCTTGGAAACAAAAATATTGGGTTTAAGCAGAGTTTAAGAGGTTCAAACAGAACTGGTTCACCTGTCAAACAGGTTTATCCGCTGATTTCCAAAGTCAGTTTGTTCTAAGGGTGGAGACTCCCATTGACGTCATTGTATTGATACATAGCCTACAAATGTACCTAGCTTAAGAAAAAACATCCCATAATGTAATAAGTTGTCACAGAATTAGAATGTATGAATAACTCAATTTTGACAAGCGTGTCAAATAGAACCTTTTATACCACGGAGCTGTTGAATGCTTCAATCTGATTGGTTGACAAACGTTTTATGACTATGTATTAACCTTCACTATATGGACACTATGAAGGTGTTCCAGGTCTGCTGACCACATTACAGTTTCACATCACTTCAAGTTTAAACAACAGAGGTTATAGTGTAGACAACAGGCATCACCTCACACAGCACCTGATCTTGATCTGACCTTATAATCTCAAACTTTACTGTTCATGAACTTTAACCTTGGAGCCATTATCCTAGTGGGCAGTGCTCTGACATGTGTCGTGATTGTGCATCGGGTGACCCGAGTTCGATTCCCGTCTCCTGGTCTTTTCCCGATCCCACCCCCTTCTCTCTCCCACATCACTTCCTGTCCTCAGCTGAGCTTTACAATTAAAGGCAAAACGCCAAAAAAGTCATTTGAACTTGGATCATTTTTTGGTGTCCAGGCAGAAATGTCCAGAAAACGGAGATTCATCATTTTTTCTGTAAACAGTTCATCACTGTTTTCTATTGTTTGTCTGAGCTGAAGTGCAGATCACAGTAGTGTTCTAGGACAATAAATAAAGGTTTGCTATGAGTTGAGTGCAAGTTAAACATGATTCGGGTTGGTGCTGGTGGTCCAGTGCAGTGTGTGCTGAAAGCAGAAGTGAACCCAAGTATGAGTCCCCTGTTCACCCGTTCTGCTTCAGTCTAAAAATATAATATTCAGTTAAATTCACAAAAGTGTGTTGTTGTGAAAAGCTCTTTATTAACGTGTTAATGATTTGTAGTCATCTTCAAAACAGTTTTGTGTTGTTCAGGTGTGTTTGGTGATGAAGTGAAGTCAGTGTCAGTGATGGAGGGAGAGAATGTTACTCTACACACTGACATACAGAGAGAAGATACGATAAAGTGGACTTATGGACCTGAACACACAGTTGTAGCAATTATCAATGGAAAGGCCGACACAGCACCAAGTATTCAGATGATGAGAGATTCAAAGACAGAGTGATGATGAACTATCAGACTGGAGATCTCACCATCACACACATCACATCTCAACACTCTGGACTTTACACACTGAAGATCAGCAGCAACATGAAAGTCTCATACAAGAAATTCAATGTTACTGTCAGTGGTGAGTGTTACAGTGAAGAATGGTCAGCTAAGAAATCCACCCCTTCAGTATTCAATATACTCTGTTAATATAAACAAATATAAGCAGTGTCCTTGTTCATATAATGTTTGTTATTTTTCAGCTCATCTTCCTGTTCCTGTCATCTCCAGAGACTCTTCTCAATGTTCTTCATCATCTTCATCATCATGTTGTTGTGTGTTGTGTTCAGTGGTGAATGTGTCACATGATGTGAGCGTCTCCTGGTACAAAGGAAAGAGTTTATTGTCCAGCATCAGTGTGTCTGATCTCAACATCAGACTCTCTCTACCTCTGGAGGTGGAATATCAGGATACAAACACATACAGATGTGTGGTCAACAATCCCATCACAAACCTCACACAACATCTACACATCACTCAACTCTGTCACATGTGTGCAGGTGAGTTTGATCTTTGTGTTTTAAGACACATAATGCATACTTTCTATTGTTACTGTACATTGTAAACACTTTTTTTTCAGCTCGTCTGCCTGTTCCTGTCAACACTAGAGACCCTACTGACTCTCCTAACTCAAGGGTCATTATAATACCAGTTGTATTTTCTCTTGTGATCTGTGTGATCTTCATCATCATCATCGGTGTCTACGTACACATAAGAAAGTGTCATAAAGGCAAGTCTTACCTTCAGTTTACAGTACATAGCAAACTAAAACTTTACTGCACAATTGTGACATCGCTGCTAATAGGACTTCATATAATGTCACTTTATTTTTCAGCAGATCTCATAAAAACACCAGATGGTGAAGTTCCTCAGACAGATGAAGAGTCCAGTATAGACTCCAGCAGCACCTCTGATGGAGAAGCCGTGATGTTTCTGAATAGACCAGCAGCTTCAATAAACATGTTTTATGTCAAGTATAAGAAGGAAAATCTGTAAATCCACATGCAGGAGACAACAGACTGAAACTTTGAAAAACAGAGAGACATTTTAAAACATCTAGCTGGTTTATTGAAACACTGACCACATCCATCCAGAGTCAGATTGTGTTTGTGTTCTGCTTTGGTTGTGTAGATTCTCTCTGTTATATTCGGTGTTTCGCTGTGTTCTGTAAATATTGTAAATAAAATGTGACATTTATTCACTTGGTGTAATAATTAGGGCCCAAGCCCCCGATGTGTCCCTGTTGTTTTGCTTAGAATTATTTTGGTTTTCAGTGTTTTAGGGCAATTTTGGTCCTTGATATGCTCTTGAATCTGAGACACACCTCAGATTCATCGGCCATTAGGCCCAGACAAAGGATGGTATATAGCGTGGCAGGGGGGCTCTGTAGCGCAGCGTCCCCCTAATGGACCACATAAACCTGGGGCAGAGTTTGCTCATGGAGGTTAATAGAAAACACACACAAAACAACCACAAACACACACTGACAAAGAAGAAGTTTGTCCTCTGCTACATGAGATCACAGCAGTTTCACTGTCACTCACTGATCTGTAAGGGTCACATATACATGATAAAAACATATTTACAGAGAGATATCACCACACGTGTTCACACAAGATATTTTATTAATTTCAAACCTCGAACATATAAAAACTTTATTTCTGTGAGTAGATGGCCTGACACAGTGCCCTGATGAACAACTTCAAAGGCCATTTTCTCAATATATATATTTTTGCACTCTCAGATTCGTGAGTTTTAAACAGTTTTATCTCAGCCAGATATTGTCATATTCTAACAAATCGTACATCAATAGAAATCTTACGTATTCAGCTTTTAGATTATGTGGGCCGATAAGAGTGGTTTTGTTGTCCAGGGTCACATATGTGATCAAATATGGATTTTTAGGAAATATTATGCTGCTATACGTAGTGCTAAGAAAAACCAAGCAGATAGTAGTCAGTCAGGGGCGCCGTAACGGGGGCGAGGATGAGGACGATTCTATGGCCCTTGTTTCACTGGGGACCCAGCAGAACCCACATGTGTATGTTGGTGTCCCCTTAAAACGACATAAGCGGACCATTCAGAGAAGCGGCACGACGCTGCAGCGCGGAAGGAGGAGAAATACATGTTTTTTTTCATTCTTTCACTTTTTTTCTTCTTTCTTTTCCTCTTTGTGTGGTCTATTGTTGGATCTGTATAATATTGTAATTAAAATCAAAATAAAAAAATGATGCTGCAGTGCTCAGTTCTGTATGTGTATCAACATTATGCAGCGGCAGGCAAAATCAGTATATCAAAAGAGAAACAAGAGAGAGAAGAGAGGTCGAGATGAGGAAGACAACTACCCAGTTTTTTTTTTATTGATTTACTGTTCCCTGTTTTGTGTTATGGTCCTATAAGCTGTTTTAATTAACATTAAAAATTAACTTCTCACCTTGCAACAGCTTTAACAAATCAATCAAAATGTATGTTGTCATCTGCTATAGTTATCCTCTTCGTTTTGTTTAAGTCATTGTTGAATGCTGTTGATAAAAACAGTTCTAAAAATCATTTAAGATTATAGCTATTTTCTCAAGGTCACTCTTTAATGATCTGTTGTTATTTTTTGCTTTACTGAAGCCACTGGTGTGTAATACCTGTTATGCTTGTGATGATAATAGCCATAATACAAGCTATACAAGCTTTGGTCAGGCATTTCTTGATCTAGTCATATTTAATAGCAAGGGAACGTAATCTTCTAGAAGTGATGTATTGTTGTTGTTTGCCATGTTTAAATGTTACAATTTTATTGGTGTGTGTAACGCTCAAGTGTGCGAAAGTATTTGTAACTTGGAAATGTGATTAATATTTTGGTTTAGTTTTTTTATTTACATACTAAGATTTTCAGACTCATTTTTAATTAATTAATTAATAAACCGTTCAAATAATGTTTAATAATTTGTTGTCTCTTATTGAAAGCAATATGCAATAACTCTATGGGGGCCTAGATACAAATTAGCCAGATGGCCCAGAAACCCTAGCGGCACTGCAGTACAGAATGCAGCTTTTTTGCTGAAAATCACATCTGAACCATTTTACAGCTTATCCTCCATTATCCCTTGCCTCCTACACATACAAAGAGACATTCAATGGAACAAAATTATTATAGTTAATAAAGGTGCTCGTTTCTTGTTCATTTGTCTGTCCAGTATTCATAAAAGAGATGGGTTTTAAGTAGTTTTTTAGATGTTAGATGTGAGAGGTTGACAGGCCTGAGTTCGAAGAGAAGTTTTAAAAATGTAATACATTATCATTGTATTGTTTATTTGTTATTTTTATAAGCCTCTACTTTCTTAAAAAAGTAATTAACTACTGGAAAAGCTAAACTGTTTTATAAGTAGTTGAGCTACCGCCAAGCTACTGAAAAATGTAGTTAAGTTAGTGGCGTCGCTGCATTAGGTTAAGAGCAGATTCAGGATTAGTCACTGGGTCATTTCTTATGCAAAGATTTCAACAAATCAGAAGCAAGAGAAAGTGCTGCGTCAGCTGGTGTAAGGCAGACAGTAGTCGTGTATGTTATATGTAGCTTAGATCTAGGGCTGTGATTGGTCTGCTTGAACCCCTCCCTAAGCTCAAAAAAAGTCTGTGATAGTGTTGCAGACTTACTTCAAATGTTTTTTACGAACAGTTTTGAGTGAACGTTTTTATTGTACAATGCTGATGTTTGGGATATTTCTCTTTGGGGATGAAGGGCTGACAATACAAAGATATGTCTCTATTGCTATCCATTAAAAATCTATCATAGAATTATAGTCACTCTCTCTGGGATATAATGTAATATGTGTTTCATCACACATGACTTTATAATGAATTTATCATGTGCATGTGCACGGATGTTTTTTATCCACTGGTCTCTCTGTACTTTGCCAGACATATATATTATATATAGATATATTCATGACATAAGAACACTGAAATGTAATTTACATAATAAATGCAAAACCAGACAAACACGTCCTTGAATGGTGCCTGTGTTTTTGCAATGAATGAGCTACATTGGAATTTTTGTAGCTGGAATAACAAATATAACTCAGCAGGTTGAAAACTGGACAGAACTTCAATTATAAGCTAACAGATCACTGTGACCTGAGACCTAAGTTCAAAATCAAAGGTTTTTAATTCTCAGAAGGATTTAGATGGGGGAGGGAGGGTGAGTGTTTGCATAAGGGAGGAAAAATTAACCATACAGCATTGACACGCCAGAGGATACTTTCACTTTCTTTTTTACGGAAAAACAATTCAGTTTGTCTTTATCTACTGACCAGCTTTCTGTACCATCCATCTGATCAGAGAATCACCTGCTATGACATAAACATCAGAAAATAAAGATTTCTATTCCATCATATGAATTACATTACAGCATCAGTCGTCAGTCTTCAGGGTTTGTTCTGAAGATAACACAATGGACATCCGCTTGATTTTCCTCTGTGTTTCCCTTGTCATTGATGGTGGTAAGTTGATAATGTTAAAGGATTTATGCTCATATGGCAGTTTGTTTTAGTTCAAATTCTGTTTGTGTGGATTTCCTTTCATGTTTTTAGACTCACATGACTTAAGTTTGTCAGTTTGTATAAATGTGCCCTCAGATATAAGTATTAATACATTGCTTTTGTCATGGTTCCGCCTCTCCTTGTCAGGTATTTCTTGGTCTAGAGGTGGAATCATACAGGATCCTTTGTTTCTCTAGTCTGCGTCATCGTTGCTACCCTCCTGTTTCCTAGTTTGTGTTAATTAGTTTATCCCTGGCACCTGTTCCCTCTTGATTTGCTCCCTTTAAAACATCCTCTTTATCTTTGTCCTGTCTGGTTCATTGTTAGCTGTTAGCTGATGCTGTATGTAAGTGTATGTCTTACCTCATCCGTGTCCCAGATAGTCCTTGTATTCCTGACCTCGTCCTTGTATTCCTGACCTCGTCTTGCCTTGTTCCCATACCCTGTGTTTAGTAAGTGTTAGTTTAGTGTTTATATTCAAGTGTTTGTTTTGTAGTTTAGTTAGTCCGTGTTCTTGTTTATTGTTAAAAGCATCCTGTCTTGTTTTCCCCATTGTGGGTTTTGTTTTACCTTTTTGTAGTCTTTGTTATTTTGTAATAAATCCTTGTTAACCCCTTCATCCCTGCCTGTGCCTGCAATTGGGTTCTCCTGCCTTGTCTCGTACCCGTTTCATGACAGCTTTGAAATGTCCAAACTTTGGTTTTCTAGCACAAAATCTACCTAAATGTTATGTTATGATTAATATAGCGGCAGTTAAATACAACACAATAAGATGAAGACGTTTGTGTATAATAATCTGTCATGCCAGTTTATCCGTGTTTTCAGTCTTATTTAAGTCTCAGTCTGAGGGTTTGGCGTCTTATTCCAAAAATAGAAGTTCAATCCCATCTAATGATGTTTTAATGCTGCCTTCATGTGCTTAATGGGAATTATCTGAAGTATGAGTTTGTGTTTGTCCTCTAATGCCATGTTTAACACTGGGTGAGAAAGTGAGAAAATATTTGTAAAATCCGATTTCTCGAGATGGGAGGGCTTTAAACATGGTGGATGGACACAGGATTTCTGTTGTTTTTACTACCACAGCTTCCTTGAAAAATAGCAAAATTGCACTGACATGTCTTAAAATATATCAATGTGATTGTTTTGTCTCAAGATGCCAACCAGTAATGGTTTTTTGTAAAATATGGTTTTAGAAACGACTTAAATATCCTAATTTAACCTAGTCCTTGTCCTGTTTTAAACAAATCCCTGTCCTGGAAATCGCCCCATAGTGTTTGAATAACATTTTACCAAGCAACACATGCAAGTATAGGAACTTGCTGTCCTTCATTCTTTCTGACAACAAAGCGTATGGACACAACAAACTCATAATCATGACTCTAGAAGTAAGCTAGATCATATTTCCAAGAGCACGTGAAGATCGCTTTAATAATGGGTTTGTATGCGTTCCTGAAGAAAGGTTCAAGTTTTCTCTTTAGTTGAATAATAAGTGTTGTTATATCTCCTTTATTGCTTATAAGTGTGTTCCTAATTTTTTTGCTAACATGTCTTTGATGTTGACAATAATCCATCACTTACATATTAAAATATGGTGTTACAATTTTTGGTAACACTTTCCTTGAAACATGTATGTATAATGCATTATAAAAGTATTTTTAAAGCATTGTAATGCACTTTTTCATCCATTGTTATGTCTTATAAATAATTGTAATTACAGTAAATTCATTATTATACACATTTTAAATTGGTCATAATTCTTTGCAACTAAATATAATGCATTACAACACACATTATGAAGAATTATAATGCATTTTACCCTTTAATAACCCTTTATAATGCATTATACATGCATGCTTCAAGGAAAGTGTTACTTGATGTTTTTCTCTTTTGGTAACACGTATTTACAAATTCCCATAATTCAGCAGTGATGTCAACCTTTTAAAGTATTTATTTGCGACACCACATTTACTGTACTGCAGAAGTGAATCTTGTGTAATTTATATATATATTACTACATGACTAACTCTTAAATGACTGGAATTTTAATATTTAACAGGTTAAATGACATCTCTGTCCAAACTATGCTTTTGATCATCTATGCATCCACACTGAACGCAATGTTTATGTTTGTGTTGTTCAGGTGTGTTTGGTGTTGATCCAGATGAAATGAAGTCAGTGATGAAGGGGGAATCTGTTACTCTACACACTGATGTTATCAAACAGAAAGGTGATCTGATCGTGTGGTATTATGGATCTGACAACACATTTGTTTCCAGAATCAATGATCTGGCCAATATTACAATATATTCTGATGATGAGAGATTCAAAAACAGAGTGAGGATGAACAATCAGACTGGAGATCTCACCATCACACACACTACATCTAATCACTCGGGACTCTACACACTGAACATCAGCAGAAACAATAAGGTCTCATTCAAGAGGTTCAGTCTTATCGTCCATGGTAAGTAATTCAGCTTCAATCTACTTTCTAAAGTGTACTTGTCATATTTCAAAAGAGCTGTTTGAGATGCTGTGACCGTATAATGACTTTATCACTGGAGCGTGACCTCAATGTGGCTCTATTCATGTCTTTGAGAAGTATTATTGCTTTCTGAAATCGTTAGATTTTGCTTTGTATTTTGGATTGATATTTTATGTCAATGATCGTACCTGTTTACTCTGTGATAAGATGCGGGGTTCTGGGATCGTGCATAACCTAAACCTGCCTTAAGTTGGACGGTACCATCGGTTACAACACGGGTGAATTCACATGAATTCACAAAGTGTGTTAATAAAACTATGTATATGTGTTTTGATCACGTTTACTTACTGTAGAGAGTGGGGGACCGGGGTGGTGGTCCCTCTTTTTAAGAAGGGGGACCGGAGGGTGTGCTCCAACTATCGGGGATCACACTTCTCAGCCTCCCCGGGAAAGTCTATGCCAGGGTACTGGAGAGGAGAATCCGGCCGATGGTAGAACCTCGGATTCAGGAGGAACAATGTGGTTTTCCTCCCGGTCGTGGAACACTGGACCAGCTCTATACCCTCTCCAGGGTGCTGGAGGGTTCATGGGAGTTTGCCCAACCAATCCACATGTGTTTTGTGGATTTGGAGAAGGCATTCGACTGTGTCCCTCGCGTCATCTTGTGGAGGGTGCTCCGGGAGTATGGGATTCGGGACCCTTTGCTAAAGGCTATCCGGTCCCTGTACGACCGGAGCAGGAGCTTGGTTCGCATTGCCGGCAGTAAGTCAGACTTGTTTCCGGTGCATGTTGGACTCCGGCAGGGCTGCCCTTTGTCGTCGGTTCTGTTCATAATTTTTATGGACAGAATTTCTAGGCGCAGCCAGGGGCCGGAGGGCGTCGGGTTTTGGGGACCACACGATTTCATCTCTGCTCTTTGCGGATGATGTCGTCGTGCTGGCCCCATCAGACCAGGACCTTCAGCATCCACTGGGACGGTTTGCAGCCGAGTGTGAAGCGGCTGGGATGAGAATCAGCACCTCCAAATCTGAGGCCATGGTTCTCAGTCGGAAAAGGGTGGCTTGCCCACTTCAGGTAGGTGGAGAGTTCCTGCCTCAAGTGGAGGAGTTCAAGTATCTGGGGGTCTTGTTCACGAGTGAGGGAAGGATGGAACGGGAGATTGACAGACGGATCGGTGCAGCTTCTGCAGTAATGCGGTCGCGTCGTGGTGAAGAAGGAGCTGAGCCGCAAGGCGAAGCTCTCGATTTACCGGTCAATCTACGTTCCTACTCTCAACTATGGTCATGAGCTGTGGGTCATGACCGAAAGGACAAGATCCCGGATACAGGCGGCCGAAATGAGCTTTCTCCGCAGGGTGGCTGGGCGATCCCTTAGAGATAGGGTGAGAAGCTCGGTCACTCGGGAGGAGCTCAGAGTAGATCCGCTGCTCCTCCACATCGAGAGGGGCCAGCTGAGGTGGCTCGGGCATCTTTTCCGGATGCCCCCTGGACGCCTTCCCGGGAAGGTGTTCCGGGCATGTCCCACCGGGAGGAGACCCCGGGGAAGACCTAGGACACGCTGGAGGGACTATGTCTCCCGGCTGGCCTGGGAACGCCTTGGTGTCCCCCGGAAGAGCTGGAGGAAGTGTCTAGGGAGAGGGAAGTCTGGGCGTCCCTGCTTAGACCGCTGCCCCCGCGACCCGGCCCAGGATAAGCGGAAGAAGATGGATGGATGGACTGTAGAGAGTGTATATTATGGGAGGTACTCATCCTCCATAATGGTTTAATCCATCTCATGTTTGGCGCGAAGGCTTTGGGTTTTCAGTGGCATTGTACTGTGCAAAAGGGTTCCATGTGGGAGTCCAGGTCTGCTACGAGACTGGTAGAGTCAAATCATGACTTTAATGACATGGTTCAGTGTCAGTTAGGTTTTGCTGCTTACAGCAGTTTTTCTTTCATTGTTTAAATATGCGTTGTTTGTTGAACATTTGTTTTCTTTTGTTATTCTTATTATTTATTTAAATTATACTATTTGAAAATCGGCAGCAATAAATATCTATATATTTGTTCTATATATATTTGTTCTTGGTCGGCTCCATTCTCCCTTACATATGTAAGTTCGAAGTCATACTATCTGACACTGTTACTCACAATATTGTTCTGAGTTGTGAATATACAGTAGTAGTTTGTTTAAAGTATTAATGAAAACTGATTCTCAATGAGACTATATTTTGTCCACAGAATGTCACCATCAGTAATCTGTGTGAAACTGTTTGTGTGTCTGCAGATGATGTGAAGCATGTTTTAGTGAGAGAAGGACATTCTTTTATTCTGTACACTCATGTTCTTAAAAAGAGAGACGATCTGATCAGTTGGACTTATGGACCTGAAAACACATTTGTTGCAAAAATTGATGGAAAGGCCAACAGCATCATGTATTCTGAGGATGAGAGATTCAGAAACAGAGTGAAGATGGATGATCAGACCGGAGCTCTCATGATCCATGACACTATAACTAACCACTCTGGACTTCATACACTGAAGATCAGCAACAACCAAACACACTCATATAAGGGGTACAATGTTACTGTCAAAGGTGATTAATTCAGCTTCAATCTACTTTCTAAAGTGTTCATGTAATATTTAAAACGAGATGTTTCTCACAATGTTTATATGTTGTTCTGAGTTGTGAATATACAGTAGTAGTTTGTTTGAAGCATTAATGAAAACTGATTCTCATTGAGACTGTATTTTGTCTCCGATTGGTCCCTCTTTTGGCGGGCGACGCCCCCTGACACGCCCCCCGTACCACCAAAGCACTATTTGTCCACTGACCAACTACTTTTGCCAAAGTGGTCAGGTGACCACGGGGGTCGACCCCCGCCCCCCCCCCGTACCACGGAAGCACTATTTGACCACTTACCAACTACTTTTGCCAAAGTGGTCAGGTGACCACGGGGGTCGACCCCCGCCCCCCCCCCCGTACCACGGGGGCACTATTTGACCACTAACCAACTACTTTTGCCAAAGTGGTCAGGTGACCACGGGGGTCGACCCCCCCCCCCCCCGTACCACGGGGGCACTATTTGACCACTTACAAACTAAATTTGGCCATGTCCACCTGCAGTTTATAGTAATGGGCCACAGGTATTCAGTTGGTGGACACACTTTAGAATAATCTATATGCAATGAAGACCCTGTTAGTCTGTTGGTACACTTAAGTAGACATGCATATGTTAGCAGCAACTCACAGAGTGCTTTATTTTGCTTAAAAAATGCATTTTTCTAAACGGAGAAATGTCCACCTGCAGTTTATTTTAAAGGGCCACACGTATTGAGTTGGTGGACACACTTTGGAAATCATATGCATTATGGACCCTGTTAGTCTGTTGGTACACTTTAATAGACATACATATGTAAGCAGCAACTCACAGAATGCATATTTATGCTTAAAAAATGAAGTTCCACGAACTCACTACACGTGGTCCATTCATATAAGCTGCAGGTGGACACTTCCTGTATGACTTAGTGAAAAACGGGGCATATGTCCACCTGCAGATTACAGTAGTAGTCCACACATATTAAGTTGGTGGACACACTTTAGAATCATCTATATGCATTATGGACCCTGTTAGTCTGTTGGTACACTTTAATAGACATACATATGTTAGCAGCAACTCACAGAATGCATATTTATGCTTAAAAAATGAAGTTCCACGAACTCACTACACGTGGTCCATTCATATAAACTGCAGGTGGACACTTCCTGTATGACTTAGTGAAAAACGGGGCAAATGTCCACCTGCAGTTTATTTTAATGGGCCACACTATTAAGTTGGTGGACACACTTTAGAATAATCTATATGCATTATGGACCCTGTTAGTCTGTTGGTACACTTTAATAGACATACATATGTTAGCAGCAACTCCCAGAATGCTTATTTATGCTTAAAAAATGAAGTTCCACGAACTCACTACATGTGGTCCATTCAAATAAACTGCAGGTGGACACTTCCTGGGTGCCATGTTTGTAGTCCTTTGTAGTTTTTCTTGATAATTACTTTTTTGTCCATGTATCATATATACGATTAAAGAAACACCTTATTCCCTTAGTACACTTTAATAGACATACATATGTTAGCAGCAACTCACAGAATGCTTATTTATGCTTAAAAAATGAAGTTCCACGAACTCACTACACGTGGTCCATTCATATAAACTGCAGGTGGACACTTCCTGTATGACTTAGTGAAAAACGGGGCAAATGTCCACCTGCAGTTTATGAGACTAGGCCACACTATTAAGTTGGTGGACACACTTTAGAATCATCTATATGCATTATGGACCCTGTTAGTCTGTTGGTACACTTTAAAAGACATACATATGTTAGCAGCAACTCACAGAATGCATATTTATGCTTAAAAAATGAAGTTCCACGAACTCACTACACGTGGTCCATTCATAAACTGCAGGTGGACACTTCCTGTATGACTTAGTGAAAAACGGGGCAAATGTCCACCTGCAGTTTATGAGACTAGGCCACACTATTAAGTTGGTGGACACACTTTAGAATCATCTATATGCATTATGGACCCTGTTAGTCTGTTGGTACACTTCAATAGACATACATATGTTAGCAGCAACTCCCAGAATGCTTATTTATGCTTAAAAAATGAAGTTCCACGAACTCACTACACGTGGTCCATTCAAATAAACTGCAGGTGGACACTTCCTGGGTGCCATGTTTGTAGTCCTTTGTAGTTTTTCTTGATAATTACTTTTTTGTCCAATGTATTCATATATACGATTAAAGAAACACCTTATTCCCTTAGTACACTTTATTAGACATACATATGTTAGTATCATTTCACAGAAGGCTGAATTATACCCTAAAAAGGGTTGTCCACCAACTCACTACACGTGGTCCATTCATATAAATTGCTGGTGGTCACTTCCTGCATGACTTGGCGAAAAACGAGAAATGTCCACCTGCAATTTATTTGAATGGGCCACGTGTATGAAGTTGGTGGACATAATACTTATTAACAATGTTTAACTGAAAAATATTTATTTATATGTTTCAAAAACCACATTATTCAATGAGAACACTTTATTGTTCGCATATATGTTGGTATCAAATCATTTAATGCTCATTTTGACTATTAAGATAGCCTCTTTTATGTTCAAGGCCTCATTTTCAAGCCTCATCCATTGAAATGAATGGGTTGCAGAGTAATACATAAAAAATGATATAAAATACTTTTTGGGCACCCACGCATTTGGCCTTTCATTATGTCGCTTGTGGGACTGTGACGCAAGTGACTGTGATGTTTGGGGTCTCTCGGGACCCTCAGGGCCTTTGTGGAAAATGTCCTTGTATACATTACATTTTCATGGAACACCTTCCCATGGTCTGTTCTATGAAGTCACTGACGCATACACGCGCTGTTATTACATTGCGTGCATGCTCCTAGGCCTGCTCTATGCACGATGCATTCGGTGACGCATACAGCGCGTGCATGCGTCACGGTTTGATGTCATAACAGCGCATGTATGCGACACGGTCTGCTCTATGCACGATGCAGTGACGCATACAGCGCGTGCATGCGTCACGGTTGATGTCATAACAGCGCACACGGTCTGTACAGTGACGCATACGCATTCAGTGACGCATCATTCAGTGACGCATAGACTCTCCCTATTTTGACCTTTTGACCCCTAAACAAAGTCACAAAGTCGCCCGACTTTTCCGCACGACCGGTGGATGATGGACGGTTGCTTGTGACCCGGTTTGGATCGGTTGACCCTGTCGGGGCCACGTCCACGAAACCCATATGGAAAAGCCATTCAAATAAGCTATACGAGGAAATTTCCAGGAAGGTCCGAGGGGTCCCATATTTTAGATTCTGGCCCGTCGGGCGGCCCCCGACAACATATCGAGAGCACATCGCCCTAGAGGATTAGGGAATGTTTTTTGCACCCAATCACAAGATTAAGCACAAAGCCTTGTCTCTCACATACCACTGAACAGCATTATGAAGGTTTAGTGTTGGGGAGGTTGATTTTTTAGGAAAGGTCTAAGAACTTTGGACATTTGGGGGATAAATGGGGGGCTTCTAGACAACAATAATCTGAAATATCCAGACCCTTCGGCCTATCGTTTCCCAACGGGAGGGCTTCCACCTACCATCTATGCCAATGCGTTTTCATTAACTGATTCGTGGACGACTCTCCCTATTTTGATCTTTTTACCCCTAAACATAGTCACAAAGTCGCCCGCTTTTCCGCACGACCGGTGGATGATGGACGGTTGCTTGTGACCCGGTTTCGGATCGGTTGACCCTGTCGGGGCCACGTCCACGAAACCCATATGGAAAAGCCATTCAAATAAGCTATACGAGGAAATTTCCAGAAGGTCCGAGGGGTCCCATATTTTAGATTCTGGCCCGTCGGGCGGCCCCCGACAACATATCGAGAGCACATCGCCCTAGGATTAGGGAATGTTTTTTGCACCCAATCACAAGATTAAGCACAAGCCTTCTCTCACATATAACTCTGAACAGCCTTGTGAAGCTTTTAGAGGTGGGGGATGGGGGATTTTCAGAAAAAGGTCTAAGAACTTTGGACATTTGGGGATAAATGGGGGGCTTCTAGACAACAATAATCTAAAATATCCAGACCCTTCGGCCTATCGTTTCCCAACGGGAGGGCTTCCACCTACCATCTATGCCAATGCGTTTTCGTGGACGACTCTAAACAAAGTCACAAAGTCGCCCGGCTTCTCTGCATGATTGGTGGATGATGGACGGTTGCTCATGTCTATATGCTATATGCGTGATGCATGCACGTGTGGTTATTTAAGCATGTGCATGCGTCACGGTCTCTTATATGCATGATGCATTCAGTGACGCATACAGCGCATGCATGTTTTACGGTCTGCTCTATGCATCACGCATGCAGTGATGCATGCAGGGCGAGCATGCGTGGCATTCTGCTCTATGCGCAACGCATGCAGAGCGCGCACGCTACACGGACTGCTCTGCATGACGCATGCAGTGACGCATACAGCCCGTCACGTTCTGCTCTACGCATGACGCATGCAGTGACGCATGCAGTGACGCATGCAGGGCGCGCACGCGTGGCGGAAGGCCTTCCACCTGTCACCTATCCAATACGTTTTTGATAGGGGGTTTGTAAACAGGCCACTCTAATTAGACCTTTGAGGATAAACTGAGCGTTCTACAAGTTGTTGCTAACATATGTGTGTCTAATGAAGTGTGCACTGACTGAATAATGTGGTATTTGATGCATTTAAATGAATATAAAGGCACATTTTTGCTAATAAGTGGGTTGTCCACCAACTGAATACACGTGGCCCATACATATAAACTGCTCGAGGAACTTTCCCGCAAGGCCGGCGGAGGGTCCGACGGGCCCGAAACCTCACGGGCACTTGCGTCCCGGTCCCCCAAAAGACATACCGAAAGGTCAAAAGTCCTGGTCCTCCAGAAGTATTTTATAACCTTTTTAATGTAAACTAAAAAGCACAGTGATTTCAATGGCAGACACTTAGAAATGAGGGCTGTTTTAGCTATGTACTCATCCACTTTTAAACCCTTAAAGAAGAAGCCACGGACCCGAAACTGCAGGGCCTGATTCGGGGGTCCGTGACAGTGGTCGCTGAAAGGCTCGATGTCCTCTGACCTTAAAACCTTGTTTTCTGGACCTTTGTTCACCCCCTGACCTTCAACATATAAGATTCCCGATTTTTGTCAAAACTGAACATTTTACGTGCTGTTTCCTAACTGTGTGTGTCTAAAAGAGTGTTCTCACTGAACAGTGTCGTTTCTGACACCTAGAAATGAATATATACACTTTAAATATTGTTAAAAAGCATCATGTCCACCTACTACTACACGTGGTCCACTAATATAAACCACACGTGGACAGGCAATGCAAACACACTAGAAAATGGATTCATTTTCTAGTTAGAACACACTGGAAAATGGATTGCGTTGATATTGCTTTTTAACAATGTTTTAAAAGAGTCAGAAACAACACGATTCATTGAGAACACTCTTTTAGACACACATATGTTAGAAACAGCTCGTAAAATGACGAGTTTGACCTAAATTCTGTCATCTAATACGTTGAATATGATGTTGTCCACGTGCAGTTTATCGAATGGGCCAGGAATAAATGCTTGGTGGACATTGCACAGAATGGGCATTTTAAACGTGTAAATATTATTTTTTTGTTTTAAAAACCACAAAGCTCGATTGCCACGCCCCCTCAGACAAACATATGTCAGTCCCGAGTGGCAAAACGCAGGTTCTGGTAAAAGTAGTTGGGAAGCGGACAGAAAGTGGTTTGGTGGTCGGGGGCGTGGCCATGGAAGGGTCTGCGGGGTCGAAGGTCAAATCGGCACCCATAGTTGATCAGCGGACAAATAGTTGTTTCGTGGACGCTGGCACCCATGGGCAGTAAGCTGGCACCCGCCCCCCATGCAAACAAATGAGTCGTGGTACTCGTATCATGTTGGAGGACGAGCGGGGAAGCCGAACTACATGGGATAAACCTGTGAGGGACGCATATGATGTTCGTGGACAGAGGGCTTGGGGGTCTCCGAGGGGTGCCATGGCGCGAGAGCGCCCCTAGAGTTGTCCTCACACCCCCTATCCGGGGCCAGCAGAAAAAGAAATGGTCTTACCACAGGGTAAGGTGAAATCACCCACTTCCCATTTAGATAGACGCTACGTGTCAGGTTTTTTCACACTACGATCCATCGCAACACTATGCGGCAAATGGCAATTTATTTGAATGGGACTTTTTCCACGAACCCCCTATTTGTACTTCCTCTACTGTACTTGAGTCTTTATATTTCAGTTAATTTCAACACAAGGTTTTAATGTGCTACTGCTTTTAAAGATAAACGGCATTTTTTCAGTTTCAATTTTATATTTTAATTTTATAATATATAAAGTAAAGTTATAAAGAAAGATTTAATAGTTTAGCAATTTGGCAACATGTTGTTCCAGATAAAACTACTGAGCTTGAGACAGAGCTTTCTCAAAGTTTTACATTTCTATGTGAGCACCATTTTTCATCTTTATGTGAAAAATATAAAAATATTTATCAACAAAGTTTGCTTCAACTTGACTTTAAATAGTCAATTTGTATGTAATATAAAAGGACTTTTGATACTTTAGTTCAATATTATCCTTTATGTTATGCAAACAAACATATTATTTACATGTGACAGATCAAATACAAAATAATCAAGGTCAACAAAACATACATGACAGCCAACGTGATTTGTGTGTGTGGGTGTGTGTATGTGTGTAAGTGGGACTAGGTGTTGAGATTCGGGGTATATAAACAAATAAAATAAATAAATAACGTACAACGATTTTATTTTATTACTAATAAATAAATAATAACAATAAAAAATACATATACTGAATATACATGCATGCATATATATATACTGTATAAGTAATAGTAATTCACTTAATTAATTAGAAATGAGGGGAAAATAGGGGGATCAGGAATAGGAAGTTCAACGTTATCTGTTACTTTAAGACTTTTACTCAAGTCATGTTGTAAAAGGTTACTTTCACTTCTACCAAAGTCATTTTCTGGCAAGATATTTGTACTTTTACTCAAGTATTGCTTTTAGGTACTTAATACATCACAGTTTTAAGCGTTCTAGTCATATTTCAAATGAAGCATTAAAGAAAACTGATTCTCATTGAGACTGTATTTTATCCACAGAACGTCATCATCAGTAATCTGTGTGAAACTGTTTGTGTGTTTACAGATGATGTGAAGTCAGTGTCAGTGAGAGAAGGACATTCTGTTATTCTGTACACTCATGTTCTTAAACAGGGTCATGATCTGATAGAGTGGACGCATGGATCTGAACACACATTTGTTGCCAGATTCAATGGAAAGGCTATTAGCACCTTGTATTCTGATGATGAGATGTTCAGAGACAGACTGAAGCTGAACGATCAGACTGGAGATCTCACCATTACAAACATCACATCTCATCACTCTGGACTTTATACACTGAACATCAGCACCAATAATAAAGTCTCATATAAGAGGTTTGGTGTTATCATCTATGGTGAGTATTTCAGCTTCAATCTACTTTCTAAAGTGTTCAAGTCATATTTCAAACAAGCTGTTTCTCACAATTCTGTTCTGAGTTCTGAATATACAGAAGTAGTTTGTTTGAACACTGTACACGTTTTTGCCGTAGTTATGCAGCTAGTTGCCAGTAACTTACTGTAGATTTATAACTATATAATTTACTGGCAACAGTTTGTTCAAAGATATATGAATATTAAACATTAAAAAGTCTTTATCTGTACAGTAAAAATAATAAAATAACAGCCTCATACAAAGCATTCTGGGAACCAGAAATCCACAATAACCTTTTTCTGCTTTGCATGAGGCTGTTATTATATAGTTTTTTTTCTGTAAGGATAAAGACTTGTAATGTATCTTTGTACAAACTGTTGCCAGTAAATTACATAAATGTAAATCTAAAGAAAGTAACTGGCAAACTGCTGCCAGTAATACTGTCATTTCTACAGAAATTATTTACAGTGAAGCATTAGCATGAAGGAAAACTGATTCTCATTGAGACTGTATTTTATCCACAGAATCATTAATCTGTGTGAAACTGTTTGTGTTCTGCAGATGAAGTGAAGTCGGTGTCAGTGAGAGAAGGACATTCTGTTATTCTGTACACTCATGTTCTTAAACAGAGTCGTGATCTGATGGTGTGGACTTATGGACCTGAAAACAAATTTGTTTCAAGACTCAATGAACAGGCCGGTATAACCAGATTATCAGATGATGTGAGATTTATAGGCAGACTGAAGCTGGATGATCAGACTGGAGCTCTCATGATCAATGACATCACAACTAATCACTCTGGACTTTATACACTGAACATCATCAACAACCATAAAGTCTCATATAAGGGGTTCAATCTTACTGTGGTTACTGTCAATGGTGAGTATTTCATATTTAATATATTTTATATGTGTGTACTTAAAAAAAAAGATGTAATATTATTAGCAGATTATTTTATAATTCGTAATTGTTTCTTGTTGTATGTCTGCCTTTGTGTGGTGATCTGTAAGAGTTTCTATTTAAACATTATGCCAGATAGAAAGAAGTCTGAACTGGTTCAACCTGGAAGCTTGTGACTGTTGGCAGAATATTGACAGCTTTTTTTTGCAAAGCATCTGAAGTTTAATATTGTTAATTTTTGTCTTCACTATTTTTGACAATCTATCAAATAAAAAAGAATGGAATTGCATTTATTTTAACTCCTGACATTTGATACTGCACTTATTTAAGACGTCCGGTCAGACCTAACAATTATTAAAGTTAATCCTGATGTTAAATTCTCACAACAAAATATCTCTGCCACTGTAAATCTTCTGATCATACGGATTCTTTTTATTCAGCGAGCCTTTATGTAAAGACAAGCTATAGAAGGAAACTGACTGATTGACTGATTATTATAGGGCTTAAGTCTTTTAGATATTTATACTATGTGTGTTCTACTATATGTGTTGATGAAATTAATATCTGTCAATTCGGTTTCTTTTTATCTTTGTAGATTTTCATGTCCTGTGGCTCAGTGTGATTCCAGCTGTACTTCTGATTGGTGCCTGTATCTGTATCTGTGTCTGTGTACATAAGCAAAGAGGTGATACAGCTCTTATTGTTTTACTTCAAATAACATGCCAACAAAACACCTTTCATCATTTTAACATCATTGCTAATGAGGGGCTTCATAACACTCTATTTTTCAGCAAATCTTATGGAAACAGCACGTCCTCTGACACATGAAGGAAGCAGCATAAACTAAGTCTAGGAAAAGCAAAGTTAAATATGTGTTCCAGAGGCGTTACTATACCTAAAGCTCTACTGGGGCACGGGCACACATTACTTTTTCTATCTTTTTTATCTTGAAAGCCGTGCAATAGTGATTATTAGGGAGTTGGGAAAAGGTTAGGGCAAGGGTCTTCAACCGGGGATCCGGTGGAACTGCAATGGGTCCGCTAATTACTGTTTACTCACAGGCAACTTTTTGTTAAAAATGAAAAGCATGGGTACAGAAATATTCAAAGTGTTCTCTTTAAGCTGCGCACGTGCGCGCCCGCGCGGACTCAATGAAGCTCTGGCTCATTGCAATTTTAACCTGCGTGTATAAAAGTAAGCATGAAAGGAGTTACGTGCAAATGAAGTGCATTCTCATATGTTTCTGAACTTCTGTTCAAATTTTGAAATAGTAGTTTGAAATTAAAGCTGCAAAGCGCTAATTTGACACCCAAATGACACCACACCACTTCTGCATTGTAAACTCTGACAGAACTATCGTAACTTACATGTTTAAATCAACGAAACGCGCACCATCAAACAAGTTGACGCGAAAATAACGTGGACTCGTTGCATCATGTTGTTCTGCTTAGTCTGAAATGATGCTCTGCAGGAAGACACTCGTGTTAATATTCGTGTAACAGCCGCGACAATGCTGATCCATGAGAAAGACAACAGAGCTCAGAATGATAAAAAAGCGGTGTGTTCTGCAACACACAGAGAAACGGAGGATAAAAAGGAATGACACCTAATAAAATGGCGTGATTTTACAACAGAATGCATAAAATCTGCACTAATTTAAATTGCATCCATGCAGAGACAAACTCTACCTCTACTAGAATAGTCTTTGTGCCATTAACCTTAATAAAAACTAAGGTTCAAATAAATGTTTATAAAATGTTTGATGCTGCAAATCCCTTAAAATAATCGAGCAATCTATATTAAAAACAAAAATAATACACAGAAAAGTATTTAGTCTATGTGCAACAATAACATTATAGTGCTAATGTGATTTCTTAACATAATATTGCTGTGACAACGGGGTTGTTTCTATTTAAATAGCTCCGTTTAAACATTTAGTATACGGGGTCCCTGCTCCATGCATCTCTCATCTAAGGAGTCCTTGCCCCGAAAAACGTTGAAGACCCCTGGGTAAGGGGATAGAATATAGCATAAGCCTGATATAAGTCTATGGAATGTCTTGTATTGCCACTAGTTTATACATTTTTACTTGTTTTTTGGTTTTAACTTGTACATTTTATTTTATTTAAGTTGTATTTATTTTTATTATATTTATGTCATGGGGTAGAAGATAGGGACTACAAAAGAGATGGACTACAAATCCCACAGATCAGATTAATATAAAAGGAAGTCAAATTTTACAGACTTCCTCTTTGAGTCAGCATGTGGTGTGGGAACTCTAGGCTAAGAGCTGATGAAAAGAGCAGTTGATAAACAGAACTGAATTGGTGAGTGTCCCTTCAGAACATGAGGTTTGTTGCTTCAGAGAATAAAGCAGATCTATTTTAAAGCACAGGTAGTGAGTGCAGTTAAATCTTTTTGCTATAGTGAGTTCGCTTGGTTTTAATATTTATATCTGCCTTGTGTTTTAGTGCCCGTTTGGAGACACATGTGTTTGGTGCTTCAGAGAATTAAGCATGTAAATACAGTAATTCATCTTTAGTAAATCCTTGAATCGAGTTTATACGTTTATATTTTCATTTGTGTTTTATACTTGATTGTAAATGTTTTAACTATATTAAATATTTTATGTGGCGATTATAAATGTTTTTTTTCAGAGAATGCATGATTGCCGTTTACTTTTTACTAGAAATAATGGTGGCTTAATGGGTATTTTGGTATGATCCAAATGTTTAACTGGGTTCTGTATGACAAAGTGATTGAAGTTATTGTTTGATTTTTGTTTGTTTTATGTGGTCCATTGTGGACCAATGAACTGTGGGGTTCTCATTTGTATATATTACTCTGCTAAGGGGAGAGAAGTGTTTTGATTTGATTTTGGTGATTATTGCTGTTTGGAATTTGAAGTGAATTTTGAGTTTTTATCTGTGATGTAGTGAGTTTGCAGTTATAGGAAGAGTGTCTGTTATGTGATATATCTGGGGGACACTGTGGTCTGTAGATGTACTTTTGGAATTTCGTGGTTTATTCAGTTTCTTTGCCAATTACACTTAGCCGTTAGCTGATTTTGATTAATGTTAAATAAATATTATCTGCAGAGAGAGACAGACGGTGGTTGGTCCTTGTTGTTGAGTCCTCATCTCTAATGAGATGTTGGGGTTACATTGAGTAATGACTAATGTAATTGGTGTAATGAATTAGTAATTCATTTATAATTTCACTCTTCTTGTACCCTTTTTTTGCTCATATATTTTTTAATTTGTAGCAACCATGCCAGAAGAATGTGTTATAGGCCTACATGTAACAGTTTACTTTAAATTTTCAATGAACATTTAAAAAAAATCAACTAACATAATGATAAAGACATGCTTGCAAACTATATACCTTTAATTCATAAACAGTTAAATAAAAGGTTAATTTAGATATGCAGAAGTCATAAAACAGCTAAATGCATATCTATATTCAGTTCCTGTCCTCAAACCATCAGTCAGAGGAATCAGAGTTTGATCAGTCACAGGACACCTGCATACACCACATCAACCCACGGCAGCTCTCTTAAAGATACAAACACAGAAAATATAAAAATGAACATTTTATAATATGCTTAAACAATTGCAATTCTTTAAATGTGTTCTGTAATCGACACTCCCCGAGTAAGCAAGGTTTTAATCAACCTCCCGAAAGACCCAGAGTTAACACTCGCTCACAGAAACAACATGAAGACGATGGCTGAGTCCGAAATCTCATACTATATAGTAGTTGAACGAATAGTTTGTCCGAAACTTCGGTCTAAATAAAACAGAAGGCAAGAATTTCCACTTTCTCGTGAGATTTTGTTGTGCGTATACTACGGAGTCCGAATATACATATTTACCTCTTATAAATTATGAGAAAACAAAGTATGTCCGATCCTCAGTATTCATAACGGAGTAGGTGAGAAATTCCCGGATGGGTTATTGGTTACGCCCACATTCTGAAGCACCCAGAGACAGATACTTGGGATACTACCATATCCCATGAGCCCACGGGACAGGATACGGTCATACAGTTCAAACAACCCCTTTCTTTGCGTTGCAGTCGCATTTGTTAATGTGCTGTAAAGTTAACCTGTAAAATGCTACATAGTAAAGTATATTCATGATTTTACTGTGAAAATGCAGTGTTTTAAAATGTATAGCTTGAAGGGAAGCTCCATGCAAACACGACTGCTGTCAAGCCAGCCGTCACTTCGAAAACGACAGTCAAACTAGCCCTCACTCGGTTTTGTTTTGTGCGCATATATTGCGCATTTTGGCAAAAGCAGCTTTTTGGATTTCAAAATAAAGTTATCTATTTCGAACGTGGTTTCAGTCTGTTGTTTGTGAATTAATTAAAATACAAATGCATTTAGAGAATTAAATTGTATATGTAATTTTAACCATAAAACGATATATGGTATTGAAAAAAACAACCTAATTTGCACTACAATTGAAGGCTTTAACCCAGGCCAAACAGGAAAGATTGACTGTGATGTTGCTGGGTTGTTGCTAGGCTTTTTTAAGCTGTTTTTAAACTGCAGGTTTTTTTTACAACGCTCTTATCCCACCGCAGTGAGTCCCAACAATATAAGGACTGTTCAATGTGGATTTTTTTAATGTACAGGTCTCCAAAATGGCCTATATGTATTATTTCTATAACTTCAGATAACAATTAAATGAAAACTAATCGATTACACAGCGTGATCGCAATCAATATGTTTTTCACTGCTCTGGGCGCGTTATGACTTTTTTTTACATTTTAAATATTCATCTATGACAGAAAACAAAGCACGCATCCTTCATTACTTTTATTTTGTAAATCTATTTCAGACTATATCGATGTTGAGTATGTGACAATTCTTATTTTGGGTAAGAGAAGATTTACGATCAGACTACTGGTATATGTTCTGTGGTAACAGTGACTTTCTTGTAGATCGAGTCTGAACAACTTAAATAATACAATAAATAAGTAACTTTGGACCTGTTCTTTAAAAAATCCACAATGAGCAGTCCTGATATTGTTTGCGTGACACACTCAGGTGGTACTCTAGTTTTAAAGTGGAATGAGTCAAGTCAGTGGAAATGTTGTGTATATATAAATATGTACGGGCATATTGGTAGGTTGGATTAAACGGTTTTAGCAGTGTGTGATTTTAAATACGATTAAAATGTACATTGTTTACATGGCGCATAAACATAGCTAACTAGCCAGTGCATGTAGGCAGACTTGCAAGCCCTAAAACTTGACAGCTCGCTATCAGTGGAATTATTGTTTTAGCAGTGCGTCGTTCAAATACGAATCATTTTGCATGTAGGCTATCCTATTTTCAAGATGTCTTAACAGAAACAGAAATAGGCTGTTGAACTTCATGAGGAATGTTTGCACAAACAGGAGTGTCTTACAGACCGTCACAAAACTACAAGTTTTGGGAAGACAGAAATGTTTACTCAGAGGATGTGAAAGACATGATTCTTCTACCGCTCTTCTATTTTTTTTTTGAGTTAAGAGGAGCTCCTCTATTATGTAGAAGAGACAAGCCTGACAAAGGATGTATAGTTAGAAAGCCTGACTGTGACGCCTTGCATTATAGTGTGTGGTAAGTGAAAGTTTTGTTAAAGCGGGCGTAACACAAGGGGTTTCTGCCAATCTCATATTAATCTTCAGTACCTATGGAGTAGTATTGCATACTTCGTATCTTCGAAGAGTATTTAGTTTGATCACATTTATAAAAGATAGATACAGCTGTACGATTGTTTCCGAAAACATACGGCGCGTGCGGGGGGGAGGGGAAGACTGAACCAAAGCATGTGCGCACCCATTGTCAACAAAACACAGACATCAGTTTCACTTACCGCATGCGGTTCATGTCCGGCATCTTTTAGCGCTGGGACGGCTCCATATATCAGTTTCAAACCATCTCCAAATCCAGCGTTATATCTACCGTTTATATAACATTCATCACCCAAACGCAGTGAACAAACTATCACCTTAACTTCGCAAACGTATTCTCTCTCTCTCTCTCCAAATTTATTTTTCAGAAACCTGCATGATTGCTAGAGGGGTGTATCTAACACAGAAATAAAACGTACTTAGAAATGCTGTTACACAACAGCAGTGGCACCCATTCACTTCTATAGTATGGACACTGTCACAGCCGGCTCTAAACCGTGACAAAGAAGAAAGCCACGAGCTGGCACAGTCCAACAGCGCTGGAAGCCTAGAGGGATGATTGAAGGCTGCTTATGAAATGTGGCATCGGCCTCATCACAGGTGAACCCACTCTCACTTATTACATTAACCAAACTTCACTTTTTATGTGCATATCAAACACATGCGTATCATATGCACACAAAAGGTCATTTCTGTAGCTTGCAAAATACAAACAAAATATAGTTCAAATTTGAATTTCATGCATCGAATCATGACATTTGCATGAAATCAGTTGTGAATGCTAAATCACAATAGGTGTGACTGAGAATGTCATCTTCGTAATACTGTAGAATGATAATGTATTATATGTAATCTTTGCATCCACGCCCACTTAACCTCATCAAAAGCGCACATGCGCAGACAACCTTTGAAGCTTGGAACATGAGCAGGTTATCTTTAGATAAGTTTCTATTGTTACTTGCATACCCTGAAAGTTATTTCCGTTTTAGGAAACGAAACTTTGGGTTATACCTCCCAGTTCCCATCATGCAATATGTCTTCATGTCATGTATTGGTCTCACCTGTGTCTCGTTACCCGTTTGTCCCTTCATCTGTGTGTGTATATATAGCCCTTGTGTTCAGTTGTGTGGTGTGAATCGTTGTTGCATGTTCTCCCTCGTGTTTCCCCCTGAGCCTGGAATAACCCTTATGTGTGCTTTATGGATTTTTATTAAACGCCTTTAACTGCACGTGGATCCGCTCCTTGCTTTCCCTCTGCTCTTATTGACAAAATGATTCTTCAATCTCTCATTGATAAATGGTTTATTATTCTACAGAATACAATGTACAGAAGTGAATGCGTAAAAACGTAAAATATCATGAATCGCAGACGGAAAAAACAACACACGCAACAATGCAGAACTATTATGAGAGTCATATTCTGCAGGAGTGACAGTGAAGTTCAGTGAATGTTTTATCCACCCCGCCACTACAGCTCCATACGAGAACGCGCACACGCATAATTCTGTGCAAACCACGAGAAAATACAAAAAACTTTAGGCACAACGTTCTTTATTAGAAAGATTTTTTACGAGATCAAGAAACAGATAATAAAATTAAAAATAATATAAAATAACACAGCTGATGCATGTGACACAAGTGAGATTATGACCATCATATGTTTGAGTACAAATCAGTCGTGGCCTTTAATCATTCACACTATTATTATAATAGAAATTAGATTAATAATCTGATCAAATTCAGTATTATTGTTTTAAAGAGCTCTACATCATAGCTATTTAAGTTTTTTACAAATAAACTGATCTCATTACATAAAAGATAAAAAATATCAAATATTTTTATGGTTATTTTATACAACTATAACTATGTGTTGTTTGATGGGATGAATAAGCTTTTGCTTTATCAACGTGCAACACAAAGAAAATCTCAAATGATGACAGTAGAGAAAAAACTTTATTTTCTCTATACCTACATAAAATATTATTACCTCATGTGTTTGTTCAATGGGTCAAGTAAAATACATCTTCATACAATTTCAACATATCTGTTTTATTCTGGACCATGCACGTCAACATATCACTTAACGTGGTTCCACATAGAGGCTTTTGAGTTGAATAACAGGACAATTAATGGATATTTTACCATTCATTATGAAATTGATTACTTTTCTGGGTCTGATGATCAAGATAATAAGTAACTGGAGCTAAAACGTAATATTTGCTATTATCTTTAAGCCAGTCATCCCTGCTCGGTAAAGTTCTTTTTTACTTCTGACCCGTTTGAGGAAATGAGTTTGGATAAAGTGGATAAGTTCATAAAGATATGAGTGGAAATAAGCAACTGTTCAGCAGAAAACAACACACACAATCTGACCACAAACACATTAATATATGAGCTGTTTGTCCACTTGACAGATGACATCACGGGTGTGATGAGACCACAACAGTTTCACTTTGACTCACTCATCTGTGTCACATTTATTATGTGTTATGGATCTTAATTTTTAGACTTAAATGTCATTAAAACAATTAAACATTGATTTAGTCACACAACTATATTTCAATAATTGTTTTGTCTTCTATATTTAAAATGATTTAAAGTCACATCGAGACCCTAATGAAAGTTTTTTCAAAAATAAACAGTACAGTAGTGAACCCTCAGGGACCTCTAGGCCCTCTGTGATGGCCTAAAACTATTTTTAATAAAAGTCTGCCGATTTCCCATTTCCCATATTTGATATGTACATTTGACTTCCTGGATCGATAGAGGGGGCTGGCTGCAGACTAGAGGCGAGTGGAGCTCCACTCTCAAACAGGAAATACCTCACCTCCACTTGAATTAATAACGAATGTGTGTGATATTGATGTCTCCACTATGTTAACATTAGCTGATGTTGCATGCCTGCTAGCATAGGCGTTACCTATGCTATGATGGCCCATGTACAGTATATGAAAGGGACGCAAGCATTTTTATGCAACTAACATTCGTTATTTACTGTTCGTTAGTTAAAACGTCATACAAGGTTGTTTTCACATTTAATTTCACACTTTTTACAATTAAAATTATTCAATGTTTTACTTAAGTTGTTTTGCTTAAAATAAAATGTTTTGCTTAAAATAAAAAAATCTTATATTATTTGTGTGTTCACATCTTGTGTTCACATAATTGATAACTGAATGGTCAAACAACAAATGGAAGAGGACCTGAAACTATTAATGTATACTGCAACTTGCTGAGGAAACAAAATATAAAAAAGTGCCTTCAGCACCTTCGTGTCATGATCGATAAAAGCTTATGCTTCGTTCAAGACACCTATTAGTAAATACTTGATTTGGGAATTTACTACCACAATCCTGGAAGCAATGTCTGGCTGAGTAACAGTAAATGTATTTAGTACTAATGATTTGCATTAAAACATCAAAAGTATTTGACATTAAACAAGTTATTTCCGGGTTGAGGTCAGAATCAGGTGGCGGACGAGACACATCTGCTGTCTTGCGCTTGCTGCACGACGTTGAACGTGTGCTTATGTCGGGCACCTTAAATTAGCATACCGCTGGCTGACAGTGCAGTTAATCAATGATCAATACATTTTGAGTGACAGTAAAACTGACCAATCATATCATCTTTCTAATTGGGCGCGCTTTGTTTTTTGCCACCTGGGGGGTTGTTGACTTCCGTTGTATTACAGAAAAAGCGAACCGAAACAGGTTTGCGAATCACCAAACTTAAAAGAAGAAATGCAGAAAACGTCACTCAAAACACAAAACACTAACAGCTTGTGGATTTACTTTATCAAGTCTCAGAAAAAGACAGAAAAGCTGATAAACGTTGTTCAAAACAACAGGAGGAAGACTTTGACAAATATCACGTAATTTGATCATCAAATTGTCAGTTGTTTATGATTTATTTATGATTTATTATTAAGTGTGTGGGTTTGGGGCGTGGCTCAAACGTCACGGTTCACTACTGGTTATGGATGAACCTGAAGCATTAAAAAAAGACACTAAAGCACTCAATTCCTGATGATGATGATGGAAAAAATATCTCTACTTTCTACAACACACTGTGATGTCTTGAACGATTCCATTTAACAAGTCAAGTATTTGTAAGGTTTTTAATTTAAATGTGTACGAGTCCCTGTTGAGGTTCATTAGAACTCTATGGCGAGAATTAATTTAATTAGGCTTCCAGGCAAAGAATGAAGATGGTGTTTTAAGGTTAAGGGTTATTCAATTCAATATCATGCATGTTTTCAACCATCTATTTATTTAAATTTATGCCAGTTATCCCTGTTGAGATCTAGAGTTTATCTCAAGGTGAGGCGTTCTCCAAAAACTTCTTTACAACCTTATTAGTGCCACAATGTTTAGCATTCTCGATGAAAGAGCAAGATTTTCTCATCTGGATCTGATGTCATAAACCAGAACAGCAACGGTAGCCACGCCCACTAGAGCAGAAACGACCAATCGGATCACAGCTTCAGTAAAACCACAACAGTGGACACCACCTGAAAAAAAATAATTAAAGAGACATTCATTAAACTTTATATTAAAGCAAACAAAGACATTTTTAATGAGTAGCAAAGCAAATACCTGAACACGTGTGACAGAGTTGAGTGATGTTGAGATGTTGTGTGTGGTTTGTGATGGGATTGTTGACCACACATCTGTATGTGTTTGTATCCTGATATTCCACCTCCAGAGGTAGAGAGAGTCTGATGTTGAGATCAGACACACTGATGCTGGACAATAAACTCTTTCCTTTGTACCAGGAGACGCTCACATCATGTGACACATTCACCACTGAACACAACACTGAACACTTTGAGCTTGAACATTGAGATAAGTCGTGGGTAATGACAGGAATTGGCAGAGAAGCTGAAAAGCATTTGAATTAAATTAAATGAACCGCAAATCAAATGCTTTTTTATATATCCTAGCCACTACGTTTTTATCCATTGCACTGTTAATACTCGAATCATTAGGATATAATTCATCTCACCATAGACGGTCAGACTGAAGTGTCTGTTGAGAACAGAAGGTTTTCTGCTGATCTCTAGTTTATAAAGTCCAGTGTGTTGAGTTGTGATGTTTGTGATGGTGAGAGATCCAGTCTGATCATCTATCTGTAAGTGATTCTTTAATCTGTCATTAATAGATTTAGTATTGGCTTCTCTGTTGAATTCAGCTATAATCTGATCTGGACTCTTAACACCAAACATCCACTCGATCACATCATGTGTGTGTAGTTGAGTATCAGTGTGTAGAGTAACAGAATGTCCCTCCATCACTGACACTGACTTCACTTCATCACCAAACACACCTGAACAACACAAACATCAATAATGAATGTTGTCAATATATTATAGGCCTACATTACAACATTAACTTGTCACGCGAAGAAGCTGAAATAAAGTTCTCAAAGAATTGACTCACCGTTCAGACGCCACAGACACAAACACAGTAAAACTATCACACAAATCATATTCTGCTGCAGTGTGTGTCAGAGACACTTGTGATATGACAGGAAACATCAGTACATGTGTTTATCTTCCCCTTAATACAGCCGCTCGCATGAACGCACACACACATACAAGGAAGAGACTTCAACACACACAACAATTGTTACGTGTTAGAAATAAAAATACACAAACAAGACGATGTTGTGAGTGTTTAGAGCTATATTAAATAAATGTTGAGTTGATAGCAACAATAGATGAAATTAATTGTCTTCATATTGATCACTCACATGATTCTAGTCTATTCTATTTCATTAATATACTTTGGCACTATTTGACACTGTAGACGTTTATGGTTCTTACAAATAAACTGCTTTCATGACTTATCTATTGAAATCTGCTATTGTCTTTAAACCACTCATCTCTGATGGGTGTGACCTCTGATCTGTGGTTTGGAGTAAAGTGCATAAAGATATCAGTGGAAAATAAGCAACTGTTCACCAGAAAACAAAACACACGCAAACTGACCGCAAGCACATTAGTAGACATGTTGTGTGTCCATTAAACAGATGAGACCACATGAGATATGAGACCACAGCAGTTTCACTTTGACTCACTCATCTGAGACCTGTGGCACATTTATTCTGTGTTAGTGAATGTTCATCTTTTATACTTCAATGTGTTTAAAGCAACTAAACATTGATTTAGTCACACAACTTTTTCAATGCTTGCTTTGTATTATTCTAAATTATTTTAGATAAGTCTAACAAGTCCAGTATTTGTACGTTTTTAATTTAAATATGTATTAGTCCGTTAACTTTTATAAAAACTTTATTGCAAGAATGAATGTCATTGGGCTTCCAGTAGGCAAACAAAAGACAAAGAATGAAAAAAACCTTTAAAAGATGGTAGATGCTTTAAGAATAAAACTATTTCAGATTATATCATGCATGTTTTCATGCATCTATAATTTTTTATCCCTGTTGAGCAGACGTGGGTAGTAACGCGCTACATTTACTTGAGTAACATTTTGGAAAATTTACTTTTAAAGTCAAATTATAAGTGTGTACTCAAACTCTTCCTTGAGTATATTTCTACCTTCACTGTAAAATATGGATAATAAAAAGCGTCCTTTATTTCAAGGTTGCCGTCTTTTTTTACGGGCATTCCCAAGTGAGTCGATTCTTTTGAAAGCGTTAATTGAACAATGGGCAAAACCCGCTTGAACATCTTCATGAATCAGTTCAAATGATTTGTCCAGTTCGCAGCACGATCTGAATCATCGGGAGCGGCGGATGATTACTCACTTCTCGTAGCTCGAAAGTTAAGGACACGCAGAACAAAAAAAAGAGCGTTTGATGAAGTAGATATGAGAATCATTAAACATGGGATGTGATGGTAAACTGTCCATCGTGCCAATGGGTGGTATGTACATGAGGTTTGCCTTGATGTTCAGAGTGGCATGAGAGCTGTATCTCAGATGTGGAAAAGATGTAAATTTGGGACACATGATCACTAGTGTACCATTGAATCGGGGGGTGTTTCGGCCTTTCAACACTAGACACCCTCATCAAAGTTGGCCAGATACAGGGTGATCAAACCTGAGCTTGTGTCCAATGCCCAATCATGAGAATTGCCTGATTGTTTAAATGGCGCAGCCCACATGACTATGCAAGGCAGGGGGCATCCTCTTCCCTGAGTCAAGCCTAGAGCTGACCACATACCTTGTTCACCCTCTTCCTGGAGGGTTGTAACCTGGGTTCTCAAGTAGGGTATGGGGGATTAGTGAGCGGGTCATGTTGACGCTCTTTGAGCCAAACAAGGGTCCTTCCACTTAATCCATATATACTGGCTGCTTCTTTCGGCTACTTCGGAGATTGATCAAATTTTCTGTCGCAGAGCCTGTCCATGGATGCCAAGTTCTTTCAGCAGTCTGATGGTGGACGAAGCCACAAAACCTCTGCATCCCACTTCAACCGGATAGACTTTAGCTTTCCATCCTTGTTGTTGAGCGTCTGCTGCCAGTTCTATGTAGCACAGTTTCTTGCGCTCATAGGCCTCTTCTGTTGAATTCTCCCATAAGAATGTGAGCTCTATGATGTAAAGAGACTTCAATGAAGGGGACCAGAGTACCAAGTCTGGCCTAAGGGTGGTAAGTGCAATCTCAGGTGGAAAGATTAGTTGCTGGCCAATATCGACTAGCATCTTCCAGTCCCGGGCCATGGCTAGTTGTCCAGCTTCTGGTTTGGTAGGGGGATAGTTGGGTTTTTTCTGTCCCTCTCGGATGAAGGTTGGGACCTTGATGGAATTGCTTACTCTCAGGGGCAAGGAGTTGGTGGTATTCCTCTTGCTCTCAAGAGCTGCTGCCAGACTCTTGAGGACCTGGTAGTGCCTCCAGGTGTAGCAGCCTTCTGTAAGGCTGGTCTTACAACCGGTCAAGATGTGTTAGAGAGTCGCTAGAATTGGGCAGAGGGCACAGGTTGGGTCCTTGCCATACCACTGTTGGAGGTTTCTTGGAGATGGGAGCACATCATAGGTGGCTCTGATGATGAAGCTGATTTTGCTTGCCTCCATTTCCAGGAGCTCCCTCCAGCTGAGCTTTCTCCTCTCCAGGCCTTCCCACCGCATCCATTGTCCCTGCTTGGCAAGAGAGACAGCCTTTGTGCTTCTTTCCGCCTCCTCCTGACGGCGCACCTCCTCGACCACCATTTTCCCCCTCTCTGATGTTGAGGCATTACGCCAAGTTGGCTTACTTCCTGTAAGGCCAAAGCCTCCTCTTCCCAACTGGATGTGCCCTACAATGTCACAGTGCTTCAGGGCTGATGTAGCTTGCTGCACCGCGTCGGATGGTGTCCATTTCTGTACAGTTAACAGTGTTGGAACAGCATTGCTGATGGTCTGGTCTCTGGAGTCCTTCAAAGTCATCTGGAGTCTTACTTTAGAGCACTTGTACTCTTCGGTGAGGCTTGTGATAGGCAGTTCAAGGACCCCTTTGCCGTAGAGGCTGATGTTAGTCAGACAGCGTGGGACTCCGAGCCATTTCTTCACATATACAGTAATGGTTCGCTCCATATAAATCTTTATCTAGCCAATCAAAACTGCAAACGGGTCATATTGTTTGTCAGCTATGATAAATACCCGTCATATGTGCACGACCTGTTCGTCAGACACAGCAATATGCGCGCGACCTGTTTAACACAGAGACGTGGGCTTGCGTAAATATAGGCCTACATTTGAAGAACAGAAGGAAGAAATCTTGTTGATGGGCGTGTGGTTCACTGTTAACTGTTTGTTTGCAAGTAAGAGCTTTTCACAACACAAGCATGTGACACAACATGAAAAAACATGAGTTTATCTAAAATCATTTTGTATTTCATTTAAGAGAGCACTGCAGATGTTCTAGATCATCTTAGGAAATGCTCGAAGCTTAGTTAAATGCGTTGTAAATGTAAAACTCCGTAGGTTCGAAGGTTATAAGTTGTGTAGGCTACATTGACATTGTGACTATATGAAATGAACAGAAATGCTTGTCTCCTCTGTGTTTGTCTATTCTTTGGTCTCTGTGTGTATGTTCCAAAGATATCTGCCTATGATGATAATAATAATTAAAAATATTGATTAAAATATAATATCAAAATATTGGCATTAATATTAATTTTATGAATAGCATATCAGAAAATGCAATCAGTAACTAGCTACTTGAGTAGTTTTTTCGTTGCACTTTTTTACTTTTACTCAAGTATTTTTTTTAAAAGTGACTTTTACTTTTACTTGAGGAAAGATTTGGGCTACACACCTCTGCTGTTGAGTTGATTAAGAGCGATGGAGATGAGGCATACACCAAAAACATAATGTCTTCATAACTTTATTAGTGCCACATTATTTAACATTCTTGATGAAAGAGCAAGCTTTTTGTTCAGGAGATTAATTTACATTCTGATTCATCTGGGGTCGATGGCGATTCTCGTCTGGATCTGATGTCATAACCCAGAACACCCACTACAGCAGAGACGACCAATCGGATTACAGCTTCAGATCATACACCCATATGTACATACAGTCACATCATGTGACACATTCACCACTGAACACAACACACAACAACATGATGATGAAGATGATGAAGAACATTGAGAAGAGACTCTAGTGATGACAGGAACAGACAGACAAGCTGAAAAACACAAAGAATCAAAGTAAATTAAAAGCAAACCCGATTTTATTGTCATATGTATCCTTTATCTGAGAGTTTACAGTAGTATTTAGAGATTATAGCCGCTTCCTGTGCAAGAACTAAATGTGTGAAAACAAAGCATCACTCACCGTCCAAATGGCAGAAGAATAAAGACAGAAGAACTATCAGACGAGACATTTTCTGACACATTTGTGAAGGCTTTTATCAACAGGACAGAGAGAAAGGATTGAACACAGAAAGGTGAAGCGTCTCTAGATCTTTCTGGTGTGGGTTTGTTTATGATGTAGATTCACTGTTTGTCTTCCTGTCTCACCACTGACACACCAACCTACTTTAAACACATATCTATACAATAAACTTCAAAGAATTAAAGTGTATTAGCTCTAGTAATGTGTCTAAACCTCTGATGTTGTTTGTATGGTTCTGATGTACACATGTGTGGGGCTGAGAGTCTGGTAGCAGAACACATGTGATCAAATATTACAATATTAGTCCTGCTACTATAGTGTCAAGATAAATGTAATGTAGAGGATTAGTCTGCAGGAGCGATGCAGGTTATGAAAACCACAAGTGAACATAAAGTTCAGTGTTTCTCAACCTCCCTCTGTGGTCAGAACACACACATCCGTTCATGTTTCAGACTTCTAAGGACAAATTATGATTATTGATCAATGTGCTTAATCCTTTCAGAAAATGCTAGAAAATTGTATTGTATTTATTTGTGTTAATATTTTCGAATATTATTATTATTTTATTCATAATTATTTTTTAAATAATTACATTTATTAAGTGTGGGGGGCACGGTGGCTTAGTGGTTAGCACGTTCGCCTCACACCTCCAGGGTTGGGGGTTCGATTCCCGCTTCCGACTTGTGTGTGTGGAGTTTGCATGTTCTCCCCGTGCCTCGGGGGTTTCCTCCGGGTACTCCGGTTTCCTCCCCTGGTCCAAAGACATGCATGGTAGGTTGATTGGCATCTCTGGAAAAATTGTCCGTAGTGCGTGAGTGAATGAGTGAGTGTGTGTGCCCTGCGATGGGTTGGCACTCCATCCAGGGTGTATCCTGCCTTGATGCCCGATGACTCCTGAGATAGGCGCAGGCTCCCCGTGACCCGAGGTAGTTCGGACAAGCGGTAGAAAATGGATGGATGGATGGACATTTATTAAGTGAACATGTGATTTTGTACAGTTATATAAAAGACAGTTTATACGAATGTGCCATTGTCCTCTCACTTAAGAAATTGAGTGCTTTGAACTGGCAGAAAATACATTTTCTGCCAGTGTATTATTTTTTTTAAATATAAATACACTGGCAGAAAATAAATAAATTGTTTTAGAATTATTTTGCATACTCGTGTTTCCTCATGTGAACACTAGAGGTCTCTCTCACACAGTTGTGTAATGTATTGACGCAGACTGTCACTGAAGGACTCATATTCTGACATTGATTATTGTTGATTACATAAATACATGTTTTTTAAGTTCATGCAGATTTAAAAATGTGGTTACATGTAATGTTTCAAGAGAGTTGACGATTTAAAAAAGTAAGCTCTCTTGTGTGTAATGTTCCTTTAATGCAACGTAATGCGTCACGTGACTCAGACGAGAGCAGGACTGTGGAATTGTGGGTAAATCAGAGCAATATGGACGCGAACACGTGCGGCTTCTTCAAAACGTACAAACTCTGCACATGGTCCAAGAGACGCACACGGTATTTGTTTATGTTTCGTTTCGTTTCTTGTTATAGAGTTTATGTGCTTTCACGTGTGTGATGTAATGTGTTCTGTTTTGTAACAACATGTAATGATGTGGTGAATGGGACTAATTGTTAAAGGATTGTGATTTGTGAAAGTGACTGATGACTGAGACATGAGGTTAAGCAGTTTAGGTTTTTATTTGTTGTAGTGAGAGAGAGCAAATAAAACATCCATAAGACATCTGTATGATTCGTGGCTGTTATTAATAGGATCAGTGCAGCTACAGCATCATATGATGTTTTGACACACATTACGTCTTTTTAGGTACGTAAGATGTGCTATAAACACACCGTAAACTCGATATTAATGATGTAAGAATGCATTTATGTCATTGTGTGCTTGTCGCTTTAACGTCATTTGTATTCAGTCGTGTTTCAGCACGTGGTTTGCACAGTTTGTTATTCGATTAGGACTATTGGGTTGTAAACGCAGTAATTTAAATACACGGATGAGTGTTAAATCTGATCATGAATCTCATTCACAGTATTAGTGTTTTATAGCAGCTGCGTGTTTGTACGAGGAGACACGTGCGAGTTTGACAGTCACGCGCAGGCTACGCTACGTGTGCTAAGTAATAATCGAGTGAAGAAATGTGTTGTGGTAAAGACGTTTAATTTATTTAACTCTACGTGTCATATTGTGACATCATATAATTAATAAAAAAATATACGTATTCATAATTATGACTTTAGCGTTCAACATGACTGCACGTGTTTTCTGGTGTGTTCATAAATGTCATTTAATTCTGTACACTGCGCTGCTTTGTTGTTTATAAGGAGTTGATTCAGGTCTCGCTCCATTCATTCTTGTCTTTCAGGATTGCGATTTCCAAAAAGGATAAAAACAACAAATGATATGAGACTATAACGTTGGATTTTCGCTTTTACCCTTCAACGTCTGACGCATCCTCTAGATTCTGATTTGCTAGAAATTTTCGCTGCAACCTGCGATGGACATCCAGCCCCGCCCACATCACGTGTGGTGTCAGAAGTCTCATAAATTGGCGTGGCAAAGTTTTGAATCGGAGGGGCGTGGCTTCTGACATTGCTTTTGGTTGTGTGTTGGGTTGGAAGCCAATAGCAGGTTGCAGCGAAAATTTCAGCAAATCAGAATCTAGAGGAAGCGCGCGCGTCACATGTTGACAGGTAAAAGCTAAACTCCAATGTTCTAGTCTTTCATTGTTTGTTGTTTTTATCCTTTAAGCACGTTTTGGAAATAATGTTGAAAGACAGACGTCCTGTTTGATCTTTGTGTTCATAAAGGTCTAAAAACTCCAAATAAAAGAATCACAATGTTGACTTGATTTAAGCTGTAAAAAGTTGTTAAACAACTTGAATCTTTCTCTCACTAATGCACAGACAAGAGCGTGCCACGCATTTAGTTTGCATTTAAATCTGCTTTTTTTGGTCAGCTTTAGTTTTTTTTTGATAATTTTTGCTTGCTTTCATTTCCATTTCACTTCCCACACGATTTCTTTGTAAGTGGGAGCAGTTCTGTTTTGTAAACGCATTGTTTCCATGTTTTAAACGTCGTTGCAGTGTTTCCTCTATGTTTCCGGCTTTGGGGGGGGGGGTGTGGGGGTGGTGGAGCTATGTGTGGTCTCTATATTTTCTATATTTATATGCCGTTGTGGCGGAGGTCCGGACGATACTTTTTCAAATAAATAATATTTAATCAATTGAGCCCAGTCGAATATGTATATAAAAAGTCTAACGTTTTATCAGCCCATTTATTTTATATTCAGATACCAACAATTTGTAGGCACTCGTGCTAAAGCGAAGTCCTAGTGGCCTATTTGAATAAAACTACTGACAACTAAATGTCACAACTGAAAATAATTTATCATGAGCAGAAGTACTTACAAAGTTACTAACAAGTAGCATTTTCATGCCATTCATACTAGAACTGATTCTAAATAATCCCAGATTAAAACATGATTCATTATGAAATGCTCTTAACATGCTGATTATTAATGCTATTGATATTATTAATATCATTAATGCTAAATGTAGATACAAGACGTTATGGTTTATAATGCAACAAACCTATATAGCAAACAGTAAACTGACTGACAGCCTAAAATACTTCATTACTGCTGCATTTCGTTTGCTTAAACGTTACAGTGAAAGTGTCCATTAATGTACCTGATCTTGGTGTCTGCAGGTCTCTATATGCGACGCGTCTTTGGCGGGAGAAGCAGCGTTTACGGAGCAGAAAGGGTTCAAATGAAAAGCGTTTGACGCTATATGAAGATATTAAAGATATCGGCCAAATATAGTCAACATAAATTTCCCTGAGTGCGCGTGATGTGTAGAGCTCAGTTATGTAGACGCGCGGCTCAATTTAAACTACACAAATAGTCTGATGATGTGAATGGTTCATTATGTCCCGCGGTCCGAACGGAACGAAGCCAAGCTGGGCGGAAACCTGTCATCCGGTGGTGACTGGACTGTTGCTGCTTGTCATGGGCAGGATATGCGTCCTTTCTTTACTTGGCCATTTTCACCACCCTGGGAGCGTTTTATAACGCAAATATTTTTATCTGCTTGCTTTTCCGGTGTTTGACACGAAATATTGTCGGACACGCGCTCTCTGTCCACTGGTCGGAGTGTGCTCACCTGTGTGTGAGCGGAGCGCACGTGTCTGTGTGTGCGCACGCATCGGAGCAGAACTCGATACGGAGACCAAAGGAGAATTGTAAACGTAGAGACTGAAATGACATGCCGCCGTATAAATAAGATAAAGACCATAATGCTATTTAGTTTGTTTAATAAAATAAAAAGGTATAGACAGGTTCTGTAGGAGAGGTAACCTTAAACGCTCTTCTCTACTCCTGTGATCTGGCGCTATATATAAAATAAGATTAACTTGACCTTCAAGGGGGGCGAGTGGTGCCGTTGGAGGGGCGGAGCGCCCCCCTAAGGTAATGGTAGGGGAAACACTGCATTGTAAGATTCATTAAACTACAAAACTTTGTGATTTACACAACGAATGCAGTTTTATATTCAGAGCAATATTTCTGTTTATTTTTCAAATGCTATGAAATCATAAATAAAAGGAATCGACTTCACTTTCAGTATTTCAGACTTTATTTTTGAGACTTGAGGAAGTTTGAGTTATTATCAAAGCATATATAGACAAGCAAATGAGCTCATGAACACCAGGTGTTGGTTTCATCCTTCCTCCAAAAGCAAACTAATAAGCAAAACAAAATGTGACTCTGGATCACAAAACCCGTCTTCAGTAGCACGGGAACATGTTTACTATGTGCTTTACACCATTATATAGGACAAAAATACATTGTGTGGGTCAAAATGATTGATTTTTCTTTTATTCCAAAAATCATTAGGATATGAAGTAAAGATCATGTTTCATGAAGATATTTTGTAAATGTTCTACCTTAAATATATCAAAACTTTCTTTTTGTGAGTGAATGTCGTGCCACAGTGCCCCTGATGAACAACTTTAAAGGCCATTTTCTCAATATTTAAATTTTTTTGCACTCTCAGATTCCAGAGTTTCAAACAATTCTCCGCTCAGATATTGTCCTATTCTAACAACTCATACATCAATAGAAATCTTATTTATTCAGATTGTCAAAAACTCAGTTTAAAAAAAATTACCCATAAGACTGGTTTTGTTGTCCAGGGTCACATATAACATGGGTCAATGCATAAAGACGCTCATAATAAAATAAATTTTCATTATAAACATATTTAATACAGTTGTGTACAATGATCTTTTAATATTACAGTCTAAATGCGTCAACTCGTGTTTTTTCTTGTTTTTAAACAATCTCTGTACATTGTGAAGGTCAGTCAAGTGCTTGTACGTGTAATAGTTTGCAAATGTGTTTGTTTGTTCTTTGAAAGAACCCCGATTGGTCTTCCACATCCAGCTCTGTTGGTTCTGGAGTAAACAAGTGTTCAGGATGGGAACCAGTTGATCGTGATCAGCAGATCAACAACCGCTGAGATCACATATAGAAATAGTGTATGTGTCACACATGCTTCACCATTGTGTCAGCTCATTTAGTGTTTTTATAAAACTTTAGTGTTGGTTGTTTTTAGACTTTCCGGACACGCATCATTTCTTGAGAGTCATCAACACCACACACTTGTTAGTTGTCATCAACACCACCCACTTGTTAGTTAAATATAGGACGGGCAAGTGTCAACGTGTCATTTTTAGCATGTTATGTGGTATTCCTGTAATCATAAACAACGTGCTTAACATACTTCAGATGCTCATGTCGATTCATTTATTCCAAAAACGATGCGATCTCAGAACAAGATTTCCTTGAAGAGTTCATGATTTCCGTGTACGTCTGCAGGTCTCATCTGTCCTCTATATCTGCTCATAAAAGCACCGTCATCTAGTTGAATAAATGCACGGTGTCTGACCAGTCTTATGGCAACAGTATATATATTATGTGTCCACAGAGAACAGTTCATAGTCAATGCAGGACTGCTGCGTCACTGCTGATCATCGTCTCAATGTAGTTTTAATGTGTGTTTGTCATCATCATTATTGTCTGCAAGATTACAAAGCGTCTCATTTTGGGTTTTAATGATGACTTATGTCCTTCTGCACTGAGTATGGCTTTACAGTACGCTTCTTTGTGCAGCGTTGCATGAACATGTTTGTGAACCGAGATGATACGTGCCAGTTCTTCAGGCATAACCGTCATGAAGGCAGAGATAAAGGGCTTATGTGAGTGACTTAAAACACTCTTGAATAAAGAAGAAATGCCGTTAACTGCCAAAACATTGTGTGGCTGTAACTTCAAACTATTGCTCGGTTCAGGTTGTTTTCATACAATTCATTTAAAAGATCTTTTGTCAAACATTATTTCAGTATCTGTACTCTGTACACGTTTTTGCTGTAGTTATGCAGCTAGTTGCCAGTAACTTACTGTAGATTTACATTTATGTAATTACCTGGCAACAGTTTGCTCAAAGATAAAAGAACATTAAACATTAACAAGTCCTTATCTTTACAGTAAAAATCATAAAACAGCCTCGTGCAAAGCATTCTAGCATTCTCAGAAAGAGTTATCACTTATTTGATCATTTTCTGTTTTCTTTTGGTTCACAGAATGCTTTGCATGAGGCTTTTATGTTATCGTTTATTTTTTGTAAAGAAAATAGCAAACTGCTGCCTGTAATAAATGTCAACAAATTCTTAGTAGGAGACTTTCATAAAGAAACTAAAAGCAACTTTCAGTCAAGTTTAAGACTGATTCTTCAGTTCTGACTCACTTAAGTGATTTAAACACTAAATTGCCGCCCTTGACCTTTTTTTCTATGTAATTTTTTAATTGAACATAATATACATCTATTATGGTATAGCCGCCCTTGACCTCTGGATCAGCCAATAGGGAGCCTGCAAGGGTGAAGTCACAGGAGCATTACACCAGACATCACTTAATTCAGACATTACGTTCTATTATACTATTATTTTTTATATATCAACTGTTTGGTTCCAAAATGAAAAAACTCAATGGGAAGTTTTTAAAATTCATGTTTTTTTATTGTCCAATGAATATGAATCACACTGCAGTTGATTTGTTTTGATTTAAGCCATAATAACTCATAAAATACAGCTAACTAACACAATAAAAAAAACATGATGAGTTATTTAGGAGCAGAGACATAGTCTGAACACTTATGAACCTTCATGAATCACTCTTGTGTAAGAATAGGAGTAAAATTGCGTCATTCTTAGAAATTTTACACACTTTTTAAGTACAATTGACTCTTGAGTGGCTTTATGCACACAGATACTGATGACAGATGAATAATGTATAGTGTTATGAGGAAGAACTGCAGTTTACAGAAATGATCACGGAAATTCTGGAGGAAGCTGCACACCCACCCACACCCACGGTTTTTTTGCTCTTTGCTAGTATAAAAACTATAAGAGGTGCAGATCTGGTTAGTCATGCTGTAGATGATCTTACTGTGGCTCAGTGGTTCGAGCAGTACGTCATTTACCCAACACGTCACGGGTTTGATGCCAGGGAATGCACATAATGATAAGACATATAGCTTTAATGTAATGTAAGTCTCTTTGCATATAAGCATCTGCTGAATGCGTAAATATAGATCACAGGTCATCATCTACAGCACAACCTTCATGAAACGGAACCATTTTTAAACTTTTTTTTATTGTAACTTTTTACGCGACTTGTTCTGCATTGAGTCAACACCATGGACTTGTGCTTCATGTTTCTCGCTTCTCTGCCGTACTTGGTTGTGAAAGGTCAGTGGATATTTTATGGCTTCGTTGCTTTCAGCTGATTGACTTCCATCAGTTTTAATCGCATTTAAAGACGTCTTGTAGATTCAAGGTTTTATTTAAAACGCATGTGTGTGTTTTTGTGCATATAAACACGTCTTCTGTCATCGGGCTAATATGTGAACGCTTTGCTTTACATCTCATTTGAGAGATGCCATAGTCCACAAAAAAGCTGTTTTATAAGCGGACTCTACACAGGACGAAACTTGGCACAATCATTTGATCTCTGGTTTAACTATTTGGGGGGCGTGGCTTGCTTTGTTGTTTTTGGAACGGACGGCAGAAGTATCGTGTCACGGAGGGCTCTATAGTTCCAAACATTTCACTGTTTCCCCATCAAATTTGCTGCTAAATTGATCAAATACATCTCTGTACAACTGGTGGTTTATTTTAAGCATGTTTTTGAAAAAGGCTTTTCTGCATGTGTGGTTGAATGATTTTCTCTAAAGACTCCTCATGAAGTCAACTGTTATCTGCCCTCGTATCAATCATATAATAAAATCTCTTACTGGCTGAAATTGTTTGTCTTGTTCATTTATCAGCGATCTTTATGGTGCATTCACTTGCAATCATTGATGATTTGTTGATAAATTACTATGTGAATGTCTTAACATAATTTAACATTGTTAGTGATGATCATAGAAGCATAAGAAAAGGATGAATGCATGTATACTGCTAATGTTTTGCACATTCTGCATTTTTCCTTGTTAAATTAAACACAAAACTGATTAATATTGTGTCTCTAACACTCATCAGACAAAGTGATATAATACATTTAATCAACATAGTAATCAGTAGTGTTGTCACGATACTGGAATTTCTAACTTCGATACGATACCTTGAAAAATATTGATTTTCGATACCACGGAGAAAAAAACTGCCACAACATTAAGGGGGTAATTTTTTTTATTATTATTTAAAGATAAATATAACAAGTCTAGAACATGACAATGAGGTATATTTTACATGAACAAAAATGTCTTGAGGTCTTGAATGCACTTGTTCAAAAGCCTAAAGTGCAAGTAAAAAAAAGTGAAAAATACTTCCAAAACATGTATAAATCTTAGTTAAAAGTTAATTTAAACTAACATTTACTAATACATGTACTAATTAAAATCCAAAGTTCTATCTGTTAATATTTTTTTTCATTGGACCAGAGCAAACATGATCCGTTGTATTTTTATTACATACTGTCATCAAAGATTAAAATATACTGTAGCAAATGCATTGCTCATCGTTCATAAATGCTGGTTAATACATAACATTATTTGATGAACAGATTTTAATGCCGGATTCACATATCACCGATCCACACACGCAAACGTGCGCATCACACGCGAAAACAATGCTCACTGGATCGACATGAAGACAAATGACAGAATTGAAGTAATCATTTTTTGAATTAAGTTAATTAAGCACAAGTTAATTTACATTTGACTACAGTTAAAGTATTTAAAGATTCAGTTAAAGATTCCTCAGTCGGACTATATTAACTTTAAGAATTACGGTGAAAAAACGAGACAACACTCATATCAGCAACAATACTAGGCCATCTTGGTTAATGTTCCAGTAATATTAAAATAAGAACAGTTACCAATCTCTTGAAATGTTTTATATAGATCCGGGTGTCTGTCTTTCAGGTGCTTTGCTATATTAGTTGTTAGCGCCTTTTGTTAGCACTGCTCTGTAGCAGCTCTTGCATATTGGCTTGTTTATGTCCTTCGGCTTTCCATGTTTATTTGCTTCATATCCAAAATATTTCCAGATAGCACTCCTGCTGTGTTCTTTATCAACCAAAGCCGGTTGCGGAAGCGCCGCACGCGCCATATTTATATTCACTTCACTTTTGCTATTTAACCAGAGCGAATGAGACGAGACACGTGACAGGCACTGCGGTCACGTGTGGTGTTTGTCAACGCGCCTTTGGAGATAAGTGGAAGTGACAGCTCGGCTAGGATCGGTGTATCGATACTTCGGGAAATTAGTATTGGTACCGTTCAGATATTTCAGTATCGATACTTATCAAAATATCGATATTTTTGACAACACTAGTAATCAGTGCATATATTGTGTTGGTATTTAGTGAAATTTGATGCAAAAACAGCTGCTCAAACCCACTGAAACAGACTGACAGTTTGAGACTTTTTTGAAGCACGTAACCACGCGGTAAAGTGTGTCGCAACTCTGTTTTTCAACGGCTCTCCTCATTTACTCGACTACATGATCTCTTAATCCCATTAATCAGGAATGGGTGCAGTCGGAGTCATTATTTGGCAGCAGAGTTGTTTTTCTCTTCTGTATCCCCCTGAGGTCTGGGTGTAGTTCACTCAGTATCCTGTTTCAAGATTCAAATGTAAACACACAGAGCGCCATCTCGAGGGCACAATTATAACAGCGTTCACATTCTTTATATAGACACATCTCTGTTCACACAATATATATATATATATATATGTTATTAGATTTAAAATCTAGTTTTCTTTGAAAGCATGGTTTTCCTATTTTATGCATTTTATGTCCAAAGTTCTTTCCTCTTACTTTTTTCTAGCCGTAATGTTCCTGTGATGGTTAAAGTTGTGCTTTTAAGTTCCCATTACATTTACATTTATGCATTTTGGCAGACGCTTTTATCCAAAGCGACTTTAGTCCATTACACTGTGCATTTGTATCGTAGTATGAGCAAACCCTGGGATCAAACCCATGACCTTGCTGTTGCTAGTGTCTGCTCTGACCCCTGAACCACAGGACAACCCTCTGTTACCTTATTCCTTACATCTGGTGTAGTAATATAGAAACTGTTTGTGTTGTTCAGGTGTGTTTGGTGATGAAGTGAAGTCAGTGTCAGTGATGGAGGGACATTCTGTTACTCTACACACTGATGTCATCAAACAGAAAGATGATCTGATCGTGTGGTATTATGGACCTGACAGCACAGTTGTGGCAAGAATCAACGGGAAGGCCGACAGCACCATGTTATCTAAGGATGAGATGCTGAAAGGCAGACTGGAGCTGAACGATCAGACTGGAGATCTCACCATCACACACATCAGAACCACAGACTCTGGACCATATACACTGAGGATCAGCAGCAACAATAAAGTCTCGTACAAGAAGTTCAGTCTCACTGTCAATGGTGAGTATCTCAGATTGAATCAACATCTGTGTTTCCTCAGAAGGACAATTGACACGATGGTCTCGTAGAGTCAAGAAACTATATGTACAAGGGTCAAAGACCTTAAGATGTGCCATCAAAAGAAAATAATCAAAAGTGATTTCATGTCCATAGAAAGCACATTTAAATGTCTACTTTATGGTTTCAACAAAGTTTTTGGAGAATGGAAACATATTTATTTTTTGCTCATAAAAACAAAAATGCATCGACCATTTAAAGCAGTAACACCCTTTCCCGTCTTTGACTCATAAACATGACTTATTTTGCTATCTCATTTTCCAGGTCGTCTGCCTTTTCTTGCCCTGAATCCCATCACAAAACCCACTCTAGATCCAGAGAACACAGGTGAGTCACGTGTGATTATTAGTGTTTTTAAGCTGATATATGTGGTGTAATGCAGTCTGTGATAGTTTATATTATTTCACATGTAAGGGATCATGTACAGGCACATATTGTGATCTCAGAATAAACTCAGACAATGTGATCAGTCTATTGTATCATACAGAACAATTTCACAATGACAGCCGGCTGTCTGTATTTTATCCCAATTATTACACACACACTTACTTCATGAATAAGTTATTGAACATGAAATGTTGATTTTAAATATTTTATTAGTTCACTTTTGACAAATGCAGACAGTCCGCAATGAAAACACGTTTACTTTCGCTTGTAATGCTGGGCTCACACCAAACGCGATTAAAGCGATTTGCAAGACTAAATTGTATACAAAGTCAATGCAAAGACGCGTATAGACGTGCACTCGCAATCTCATCTCTCCGCGAAGGTGTGTGCTTTGGTGTGAACCCAGCATTAGTCAGAATATGCAGTTTGGAACGAACACTCACATTAGTTTAATCATGTTTAATTATAATCTCATATGTTATTAAAACAGCATATTATATTGAATTAATGTGTAATATTAAACCGTACCTGTCAGAATGACTCGCGGTATTCAGGTGTGTGCATTATTACACCGTGTAATGATTAAATGTCCTTGTCTGATAAAAGTAAATGAGAAACCTGTGTGTGAAATCAGTACTGTGAACAACACATTGCAGGAATAAAGAATTTACTTTAAAAAAAAAATGAACGTGTTTATTCTCTTCATCTTGTAGAGTCTCCTGACCAGCGGCTCATTGTAATAACAGCTGTCAGCTGTACAGCTGTGTTCGGTGTGATCATCATCATCAGCATCTACATGAAGAAAAGAAAGGGTCAGTTTCACCTTCAGCTTACAGTATATAGCAAAGAAAAAACACCTTAAACCACTGCTAGAAAACATCATATAACATCTTCACTTTATGTTCAGCAGTTCCAGTGAAATCAGACAGTGAAAAACTTCAGACAGATGAAATAAAAAGCATCAATTCCAGCAGCACATCTGAAGATGAAGAAGCATTAAAGTGTCTGAATGAAAAACAACACTGGTAAACATTATTCACAAACACTCACATAAAATCTTTAAAAACCACATAAACAAAGTTTCATTAAATGAGGTTTGTGTGTAAGAATCATATAGACATCTGATCTCTCTCTTGTTCTTGTTCTTCACAGGATTGAAGCAGGATCAGTGTGAAGGTGTTTTGACCATCATGTGTTAGTGCACATGTAGCCGCCTCTTTAACAGACACGTGAGCGAGTGTCACTTTAGCAGAGAACATCAGAGCTTCCCAAAATCAAACGCTCCTGTTGCCCATCTGTCTCGCTATTAGTATTTGCTTTTAGTCAGTTAGCAGATGCTTTTATCCAAAGTGACTTGCATATGAGGCAGAACAAGAGAAGCAGTCAGTGCAACAACAAGGGGAACTCTGCATGAAGGAGAAGAGGAGTCTGTGTTATCGTGTCAGGTGTTGACTCAAGAGATGTGTCTCTTAGTCCATTCTTAAAGACGGCTGAAGAAGAAGAAGACAGATCATCTCACCATCATGAAACAGCTCCATAGAAGGTGAAAGTGATTTTGCGCGCGTTCTATTCTGATGACGAAATTTGTGTCACACGCACTGTGCGCTATCCCTCAAGCATGCGTAGAAAGGGAACTATACTTCCGCCTTTAGTTCGAAAAAGTTTGAGAACCACTGATCTAGAGGGTACATACAGTACGTCTGAATTATTGAGTGTAGCGTGCTGAACCCGTGGTGGTCTTGTGAGTCAAGAGCAGAGCTTTGAATTTGATGCTAAACTGAGCTAATGTAACGTGATGAAGAGAAGTGTAACGTGTGCTGTCAAAATCATATCAGGACAGTTATACTACATGTATGCATTTAGCAGATGCTTTTATCCAAATCGACTTACCTATCATAAGCATTATGCTATACATTTGTTTGTGCAATCCCTGCGATCAAACCCGTGACCTTGGCGTTGTTCATGTTCTAACCACTGAGCCACAGGAAAAAACATGAGTGTGTTTGGACATGGACATTTTTTTCCATTTTGAACCCGAATGTGTGTTTTTGTCAGTGGTCAAAATAATAAGGCATTAAAATGAATGTTGATGTCGCTTATTAACATTTCCAAGACTGTGATAATGAAAGTGATTCACATAGAAAAACTCTTTTGCAATAAAAACTGAGTCATGTCATAGAACTTTTCTTATGTCATTACTGTCCGTTTTGTTTTTTTCCTGTAAATTTCTGTTTTTTATTCTGGGCTGTGGGCAATATTTTCCACGATAAGCAATGGCAGTAATCTGTAGCATTTAAGCATTATATGTTTCAATTGTTTTACGCGATGGATTGTGGGCTTTGTTTTTTAAAAAGCACAATGGCGCTGAGGTTTCACATGTGTTTGAGTAAGAGTTTGCCTGTCGTGTTTGTGGTTCTCATGTCTGTAATATATAATGAAAATATTAAAACACTAATTAAAGAGGAGAAGTGAGATATATGAAGACTGAATTTGAGTTTTCAATGCAATTTCCTTTAACCTTGTGAAACAGAGTTTGACTGTGTTTTCTACACTTTTTTTACTCATGTTTACATTGCTTATACTCTTTTTGGATTGTTTTTACCTCGCCATATTTTAGTGTATTATAAAAATGGAAATAATTTCAGAAAAACGTCATATTTTCTTTGACAGAATTTGGCTATAAAGTAATTTCAGTATTCATAAAACCACAGTATATTGCTGGCATCTCTGCTTAAAATAAGAGATGACTGGAAAGTACAGTTTGTCATTTTTACAGTAATAAGCTGTAAATCTGTTTCGCAGTATCCATACGGTAGAATTACTGGCGTCTCTAGTGCCTGTATTTTACTGTACAAATAAAATAATACTGTAAAATACATATTTTTTGTGTTCACAGTGAAAAACTGTTCCGACAGTATTTTACTGTTATTTAACAGAGAAATGTTTTACAGTAGCACTTTACAACAGTGAGAAACTGAAATTTCAAGCCTGAAACCAGCGTATAAAAGAATAGATTTGTGTGAAGCGCTTTAATCTAGTGCCACAGATTTAGCACAAACTACTTTTGGAGTGAGCAACTATAAATGAAAACCTTCTGATGGTTTTGATGCAGTGAATGTGTTGTAGTTCTGAGGTCTGTGATAAACTGCTGCAGCTGCTCACAAACACTGGAATAGTTCTTTTAGATCTGCTCCCGCTGTCTGAGAGCTTTATCATGTGACTTTAATCACTGACTTCTGTTTTATTAGTGTTTTATAAATCTCGTTGTTAAGATTATTGGTCAACATGTGTTCTTTTAATGGTTCTATATAAATAAATGACAGTTAATGTACAGGCACACTCCGGAAAACTTGGCATTTCACATAACAAGTAAAAGCGTATTAAAGAGCAATTCAGTTTAGCATCAGTCTGAGCATCTCAGAATCATCTTCTCATGACTCCTGCATACACCACATCATCTTCTGCTGGAGCTCTCTGATAAACACACACAAACACACAAGAAGTTAATAAGGAAGTGATATGCTTAATCTAACTTGCAGTTTACATTTATGCATTTGTCAGACTCGACTTACATTGCATTATCCTATACATTCATACATAGGTATGTTCAATCCCCTGGGATGAAACCCACAACCTCATACCACTGAGCTACAGGAAAGCAGTTGCAGTGTATATACATGACCCACAACACAAAGAGATATGGTATGATTTGGTAAGAGATTACTGTATTTTATAGACCGTTTCATCGGTCACGTGCACGCCTGACCCCCAGTTAACTTCCGCTTTGTGTTTTGCTCGTGTCTAATAATATAACTATTTATATTTTATTTATTTTCATATTAATTTATATTATTAAATTACTGTATAATAACTTAATTAAATAAACAATTTGTTGAAGTTTGTCGTGTTCATTTTATTTAAATAAACAAAGAGTTGAATGGGTCCTGTAGTTCGGTCGCCTTTAAAGAAAGCGTGTGGCACACTGACATCTAGCGGGTGAGTTTGGTATCGCATTCTGAATATTGAAGAGACGAGATTAGCAAAGTAACGCTTCTTCTCGGGTTCTTTCGATTGTTATCAGAAATATTCTACAGTTCAGTTGGGGTCACAGAAGTGCGCATGCGCAGTAACGTTTGTTAAATTGAAACCGTCCATATGCACTTAAACATGTATCTGTTTAGTGATACTGGCACTTGCATTAGGAACAGAGAAACAAATCCTCTTTTATGACATTATAATGGATGATTCCATACACATGCATGTACAGGTGAAGCACACAAGTCATGAATGATCTCACCGGTCCATGTGTTTGTCTTTTACAGAATGTTGGATCTGCATAAGTGATCTCCTCTTCACCAGTCTGAACCCTTTCTAGAATAATATCAAACATGTTTAAATTTATGTAACACTTTCTTTACATGTAAAGCTATACATCATAGTAACATGTATAGTTTCACATAACAGATGTAACATTCTTTATGTTTTGTGATAGTTGTTCATGAGTTTGAGATATTAATGAGATGTTATGTTGCCGTCTGGTTATCTTTCAGTTTTCATTTACTGTGTTGTTGTGTTTTTCTGTGTTTTCTGCAGATGCAGCAGATCAGAAGTGCAGCTGAAATCATCACAGATCCAACAGCACAAGATACTGATACTATCCAATGTGAAGCTGTAACACAAAATACACATTCATAAGCATAACTGTGAACTTTAAGTAGTCTTGTTAATACAGAATACATTACTCTTGAAACTTTATTATTTCATTTCTTTCATAAACATCATTCCATCACTTTGACCATAAAACAACATTACACAAGACTACTTTACTTTACTGTACTTTAAGAGTGACCATTAAAGGGACAGTTCACCCAAAAATGACAATCCTGTCATCATTTACTCACCTTCCAGTTGTTCCAAATCTGTACGAATGTCTTTGTTCTGATGAACACAGAGAAAAGATATTTGGAAGAATGTGTTTAACCGGACAGATTTTGCCATTGAGGAAAAAGTAACGATGGTAGTCAAAAGTGCCCCAACTGTTTGCTGTCCTACATTCTTCAAAATGTTCTTTTTTATGAAGTAATTATTCCTACTATGGAAGTGAATGGGGGACAAAATCTGTCTGGTTAAACACATTCACATTCTCTTCCAAATATATTTGTCTGTGTTCATCAGATCAAAGAAATTCGTACAGATTTGGAACAACTGGAAGGAGAGTAAATGATGACAGAATTTTTACTTTTAAGAGTACTGTCACTTTAACAAAAAACAGACATGCACGCGCTCCCACCACACGAGGGCGCCCTCGTCTGACTTCACTCTATACATTACTCACCGTATTAATAAAACTGTAATCTGTTCAACACACTTCTCTCGTGTCCCTGCTGATCATTGCTGGGTGTTGCTCTACTTCTGGACTATATTAATGTTTAATAATACCAATAGTTATGTAAAATACAACTAATTAAAACCTAATCAAATTCCAGTGAAATAAAAAAGAAAGGTGCCTTTTTTCATGAAATATTCCAGTGTTTATAGTAAATAGTTGATCAATGTGGGTCATTTTCTTTTTAAATTCTGTTTAATCTTCAATTAAAGTCTGAAAATGCACTTCCGTACTGGAATGACTTCCCATCTTAGATTACATACATTAGACGGCTTGTTAACTCCTCCCCTTCAATCGTCAGTCTGTTGCCAGCTCAATTTCAAAATGCAACGGCCGTTATTACACATCCAATCAATTCGCAATGAAAAAACGCAAGCCACGCCTACTTTTTTCTAATTCGAAATTCCTTTTCACTGGAATGGTTGTTGCTAGGAGGGATACGGCTACAGCCGGAAGTGCTGCAAAATCTCGCCCTTTAATAACAATAAATTACATTAGCGAACACCTACCCCAACCCTAAACATAACCTTACAATAATCAACTGTTTTCAGCGTGACAGAAATGATGCGCTATTGAAGTGCGCATGCCCAGTGGCGGTAGCTGTATCCCTTCCAATCAAAACCCTCAGAAACCTGTCAGAATACGGAAGTAAAAACTTTAAATATTCAAACGTCCCATGTTAACTGCTGTATGTTTACTTAACCTCTAACTTTCCCACAAGAACACGCCTGGACACGCCCCCTTGAGCGCAGGACACGTTCCCCTGAGTGGCAAAACACGCGGCAAATTGGCTGAGGAGAACGTAGAAACAACGAAATGTTGCGTGGAATTGCGTTTCCTGATATTGTAAGTAGTCATTTTACTGAGTGTTTTGCCACCAATGGGGTCGCGCTCAGGCGTGTTCACGTGGTAAAGTGACGACACGGCTAACCCCATATCGTCACGCAATTGGCATGAAGGGTTGTTGGGCTCAAAATTGCGAGCATTTTATTCGCGTATGCTCCCTAAATTTAACCCGTGCGACCTCCAAATATATTTGGGAGCATTCGTGCGAGAGCACATTTTGTTGTGGCGTGACCTGTTTTCTCATTACTGTACAGAACACGCTAATAACTGAACAATGTGCGTACTGTGCGCAGAGCTACGTGATTTTCCATCCCACAGCGCCACTTTCCCACCGGGTTTAATGTAAACACGTGCGCCTCGCTCATTAAGCACGAGGATTTACAGCGCGCAACTGTCTCACACCCCTACTGACCATTTTCACATCACTTCAAAAGGCCACTTTTTACCTCATTTGTAAGTTGCTTTGGATAAAAGCGTCTGCTAAATGACTAAATGTATTGTGCTGGATTGAAAGCACAATATTACAAAACTATGCATTATTTGGCCAAATAATATTACATTGGGAATGAAATACTATGTACGTATACAAATAATTTAATGAAAAAAATGCCACCCTGTAAACATCAACCTATACTTCTTTTACACTAAGTCGGAAAGTTCAATTCAATAAAAAAACACTAATCACATGTGACTCACCTGCACACGTGTGACAGAGTTGAGTGATGTGTAGATGTTGTGTGTGGTTTGTGATGGGATTGTTGACCACACATCTGTATGTGTTTGTATCCTGATATTCCACCTCCAGAGGTAGAGAGAGTCTGATGTTGAGATCAGACACACTGATGCTGGACAATAAACTCTTTCCTTTGTACCAGGAGACGCTCACATCATGTGACACATTCACCACTGAACACAACACACAACAACATGATGATGAAGATGATGAAGAACATTGAGAAGAGACTCTGGAGATGACAGGAACAGGCAGACGGGCTGAAACACATTTTAGAATCAATCTAATTTAAACAAAAATATGTTTACATGCATATGAATTATAATAAGGATATTCGGAAGAGTGATTATGATATTTCTTAACTCACCATAGACAGTCAGATCGAAGTGTTTGTTTTGAACAGTATTTCCAATGATCTCTAGTTGATAGCGTCCAGTGTGTTGAGTTGTGATGTTTGTGATGGTGAGAGATCCAGTCTGATCATCTATCTGTAAGTGATTCTTCAATCTCTCACTGATAAATGGTTTCATATTGTTGATTTCAGCTATAATCTGATCTGGACTCTGAACACCAAACATCCACTGGATCACATCATGTGTGTGTAGTTGAGTATCAGTGTGTAGAGTAACATTCTCTCCCTCCATCACTGACACTGACTTCACTTCAGTACCAAACACACCTGAACAACACAAACACAATGAACACTTTACCCGTCTGTAAGGGTTTCATGATAATTATTGGTGCAAAAATGTACTTTTGTATTCTATAGCATTTACTATAGTAAATGGTAGTAACATTAGACCGTATACTATATATTTTAATTGTACTATGCTTAATATTAGCCTAGCGTATGAAACAATTTATCAACAAACTACAAGAATAGTTAATACTGTAGTAGGCCTATACTCAAGCTGGGCTTAATTGACAGGTTTGCCTAGGCTGCAACCTATGGGCCCTACCTGTTTAGGGGCCTTTGATTGGATTATTTATTTTGAATTTATTTCAGCGCAAATTAAAAATAGACCCTCACTGGCCCTTAAGAAATATAACAAAAATAAGCCGGTGATTGGATATATGTTACATTTGGGTCACATCTGACCAATCAGCTGCTGGTGAAATCATGTCAATCATTTACATCACTGCTATTGCTTTCCTGTAGCTCAGTGGTAAGGGCATTGCGTTATCAATGCAAGGTTGTGGGTTGGATCCCAGGGGATTGCAAATACCTATGTAAAATGTATAGGATAAAGCAATGTAAGTCGCTTTGGATAAAAGCGTCTGCCAAATGCATAAATGTAAATGTAGACGGAATATCAGCAAAATGTCTGAAAAAAAAAGTACAACAGTGGAGCACAAAAATGGAAAATAGAAAGATTGAAAGAACAACAGCAGCGGGATCCTTAGCTGTTGCAGAAGTTAGCTCAACATGTTATCTGGAACATTTAGGGAGTTAATCCACAACAACACATATATTATACAGATTGTTTTTTAATTATGGCTTTGTTTTATACACAATTAATGTAATGCACAGTGGTTTGTGTCTCAGTAAAGATCCACAGAGGCTTTATTTAGGGCCGTTTATATTTCGCGTATACTTGTATAAAACTGGAGCTTGCGCTCTCGTGGTGTTTGCCATTGCAAAGTAACCCGGAATGTAGAGGAAACACGGTAATATTTGATGCGTGTATATCCGAGGGCTTCAGTGAGATTGTTCTGACCCCCATCACAGCGTTGTTTTGTGTCTCCAATTGATTCTATCGAACCCTGGTGGGTTTGCATTCATCTTACGTCATCACGAACGTGCATGACACATGAGAGTTAACAGAACATTTACATTTAGTCATTTAGCAGACGCTTTTATCCAAAGCGACTTACAAAGAGTTTAGGAGCAATAAGCGATATGTCATACAGGAGCCATAATACATTAAGTGCCAATACAAAGTTACTGGTTTCAACAAAAGCTAGACCACTACCTGTTGAGAGAAAGGGTTAGGTTTTTTTATTTTTTATTTGTCTGTCAAGTATTCACAGAAGGTTTTAAGTAGTTTTTTGAATGTTGCGAGAGATGTGGTTGAACGGACAGAGTTAGGAAGAATGTTCCACCAGGAAGGAGTTGTGAAGGAGAATGAGCGGGAGAGCGATTTACTGCCCTTATGGGAAGGCAATATAAGACGCCGCTGGTTTGCTGAACGCAGGGATCTTGATGGGTGTAGGAGTGCAGGAGGGTGTGAAAGTAAGCCGGGGCAGATCCAGTGATAGTCCTGTAGGCAAGCATTAGTGACTTGAATCTGATACGGGCTTCAACCGGTAGCCAGTGGAGAGAGATGAGAAGGGGAGTCACGTGAGCCCTTTTGGGCTGTTGGAAGACGAGGCGTGCTGCTGCGTTCTGAACCAGCTGGAGCGGTTTGGTAGCCTTTGCAGGAAGACCAGCAAGGAGAGCATTGCAGTAGTCCAACCTTGAGATGACCAGGGCCTGGACAAGGAGTTGTGCCGCATGCTCAGTGAGATAGGGTCTAACCCAGTCATCCTCAATATGCGAACCACGGTCCGGACCTTTCCTTCGTTCCATCTGGAACCGCGGAAAAATTTTGACTGGTTGTTTAAATTGATCCGCACATCTTCACAACAGAGAATAACATCACATGCGCTCTCAGTAACATTTATGTTATTGATCTTTTCTCGTCCAAGACGTCATATCTTTCCTACCCTAAAACTATCATAATGAAAATTACACACGTGGCACAAACCCCTAAACATAGTGTGTGTAAACAAAAAACAAACCTAAGCGTGCACCATGTAAATCACATGATATTCTACCAACCCCTTTTTCCTCCGACCAGTATAATAACATCTCCATAGTACTACCGACCGGAAGTAAGGGAGAGTCTACGGATACATAATCAGGAAACGACACACACACACACACACACACACACACACACACACACACACACTTGAATCGATCCCCAAGCACACTAAAGCCTAACAAAATCAAATTGACCGCTCCCTCTCCTTTCCTCGCTCTACTCATCGATGGCGTCTTTAAATGGGAGAGCGAATACGTAGCAAAGCGATGATTTGGAAAGATCGCTTCAGGCTCCACCCACTCATTATTGGCGATCGGCCAATGAAAATAGGACCCTGTAAAACAGTACGACAGAGGGCGGAAGACAATACACATTCACCAGAGAACACAAACCTAGTCACACAGGGATGTAACACCGCTTTATCCTCTAATATCTTTATTTAGCGCCTAATGCGCTTCATTTGAACCCTTTCCGCTCCGCGCGCGCTGCTTCTCTCCCGCCAAAGACGCACCGCATGAAGAGCAGAAAACACGTGCTAATTTAACAACACTAGTGCAGACACTCAGAGGAGGTAAATGGACACACAACAGTAAACAAAATGCAGCAAATATTAAAGCATTTGTATCTGTCAGTCAGTTTACTGTTTGCTATATGTCTCCAACCTTTCAACCAGATTTGTGATATTTTATTAACCATAACATTGTATCTAAATTTAGCATTAGCATTATTGGTCAGCATGTAAACATTTGTGACCCTGTGAAAACCCAGGCTAGTCTCATAATCGATTTGATCAAGCATCAAAGATTAATTTCACATAAATTTCGCTAAGATTTTGGTATTATTCAGTCAATATCGAAGATATTATTATATTTTCACAGAATATTCTGTAGGATGATTTTATGAAGGACTTTTGTTGGGTTTTCACAAGCAAGTTCACATTTTGTAATGAACAACGTTTTAATTGGGAAATTATTTAAAGATAGAAGTAGTTCTGGTATCAAAGTGAAAAGGTGAAAATGGCATGGAAAGGCTAATTTAGTAAGTAACTTTGTTTTCCGTTTATGATTTTAATTGTTATATAGCATTTTAATTGTTACATTACATTTGCTTTTTGCATGTTGTCAGTAGTATATCCAACTGGGCTATATTGATTAAATATTTATTTATTTACAAAAAACATATTGTCAGAACCTCCGTTTGGAAAAAAATATATAAAGGACCTCTAGGAACTTGAATAATTGAATACCCCTGGTCTAATCTTTCTAATGTTGAATAAGGCATATCGGCATGACCGCGTTGTCTTTGCAATGTGATCATTGAAGGACAGCTGTTCATCAAATATGACTCCGAGGTTCCTGGCTGTTTTGGAATGAGTGATTGTGGTATTGCCAAGATGGATGTTGAGATTGTGTTGGACCGTAGGGTGTCCTGGAAACACGAGTAGTTCTGTCTTGGCAGGGTTTAGCTGGAGGTGATGCCCTTTCATCCAAGCTGAGATGTCCTCGAGGCAGGCTGTAATGCGAGCTGCTACAGTGGTATCGTCTGGGTGTCCGAGATGTATATCTGGGTGTCGTCAGCATAACAGTGATACGAGAAGCCATGTGCCTGTATGATGGGTTCCATGGATGATGTCGTGTAGATGGAAAAAGCAGCGGACCAAGCACCGACCCCTGAGGGACCCCAGTGATCATGTGGTGAGCAGTGGACAGCGAGCCTCTCCATGACACCCTGAAGGATCTGTTGGAGAGGTAGGATTTGAACCAGCGGAGAGGAGAGCCTGAGATTCCTTGCGATGACAGGGTTGCTAGCAGTATCTGGTGATTGACAGTGTCAAACGCTGCAGATAGGTCTAGCAGAATCAGGACCGAGGATTTAGATTCCGCCTTGGCTAGCCGCAGTGCTTCTGTGACCGATAGCAGTGCCGTCTCAGTGGAGTGGTTTGATTACATAACTACTGGGATGTGTATTTATTAAAGCGGGCGTAACACTTTCTGGTTTCTGCCAATTTTCTTTTCTGGGTTTCTGCCAATCTCTTATTCTTCTTGAGTACCTATAGAGTTGTATTGCCTACTTCGTATCTTCGAAGAGTATTTAGTTTGATCACATTTATAAAAGATAGATACAGCTGTACGATTGTTTCCAAACCATACGGCGCGTGGGGGGGGGAGGGGTAGGCTGAACTAAAGCACGTGCGCACTCATTGGCAACAAAACACAGACATCAGTTTCACTCACAGCATGCGGTTCATGTCCGGCATCTTTTAGCGCTGGGACGACTCCATATATCAGTTTAAAACCATCTCCAAATCCAGCGTTATATCCACCGTTTATATAACATTCATCACCCAAATGCAGTGAACAAACAAACAAACACCTGAACTTCACGAACGTATGCTCTATCTCTCTCCTGCACACAAGTGAAAGTGACGTCTGCGCATGCTCCTCCTCCTGCTCTGTTTTTCCGGGAGAATTGTCCAATAAAGGACTAAGAAGAGTTGTTATGAAACTTTCTGAAACCTGTAGGATCGCTGGGGGAGTGTATCGAGCACAGAAATACTACGTAATACGCCCAACTCACTTTTTGACAAGTTGACCATGTTAAGCATGAGATGTGACAGATTGAAAGGTGTATTTAATGTGTATTTTGAAATATGTATTCTTGGGAAAAGGTTAACATATTTTTAATTTATGCTATGTTTTGCTGCTAATATTGTTAGAACTATTTATACTGTTAATATGTTCATAAAATGTAAATAGGTCGTTTGTCCTTTTGGGTTCATCTGTGGTCTATGTAGATTGGCATGATAAGGTGTGCGATGCTCTTGCCCGCCGAAACACTAAGGGGAGAAATCACAGGTTTCTTCATTCCACATAAAGTTCGCAGTGGGGAAACAACAGCGAGTTTCATGATTTCATCTCCCTCTTTTTAGGTATTATAATGATAAAATGTCATAAAGCATTAATGATATAATGTTTTAGAACATGTAGATGTAACATTGATGTCGATTGTGTTTTGTTGAAGATGTTTAAAAGGGTAATAGTTCAGCGATGTACAAGCTCAGCGCGAGGCCACAGAATGGGGCAGGGCCACATGGAGAGTGTTGAATGTTTGCATAGTTTATTGAATGTTGAATGCTGTTAATGTAATGTTAATTGGTTGGATGGGTAAAGAAAGAAAGGCGAATATGTTGAAAAATGTTAAAATTATTAAAGGGAATTCATGTATTTTCATGATAGTTATTTAAAGAGTATTTCCACGTTATTTGGAATTGTTGTATCATATATTTCTAAAAAGCTGTATATGTATTAAGTAATTCATGTATTGTTGTTTATAAATAACTAAAGATTTTATTTAATTAACAGCTTATGTTACCAAGTGTAAAAATGTGTCAAATGAAAAGAGAAGACCATAGATGCTGTTTTGAAAAGTATTGTAAATTGTTATGTAAAAAGTTTGCGGTGGGGAAACAACTGAGAATTTCATGATTTTTCATCTCCCTCGTTTCCGAGGTTTAACAAAGACAGCACGTTTAACATTGTAAAGAAGTCAGAATGAATGACACATCGTTGCAGGCCGCTTTAAAGATTGTTTATACATATTTAAGGTCGCCTTTTATCCCCCGATGGTTTGGTAAGCAGCTAAAATACAGGCTATTGTTAAATATTAAATGATGATGTTCGATAGAAAATATAATTCTGTAAATCGGGGAAACCAATGCAAGTTCAGCCATCGAAGACTTTTGACAAAATTTGTGGGGGGGTTAAACGCGTCGTAGCTTTGACTTTTGTCGTACTGATTTCCATTGGCAATCATGCTTAATGTGGTTTCTGGGTGTCCCTGGCAACCATGCTTTTTGTCATCATTCTGTAAACCATAGTTAATTTTCATAAGTTGCACAAACTAAATGTTAAAGAATGTTAAATATCACTTACCGTCGAAATGCCAGAAACACAACTGCACAAGAGCAAGTACACGAACCATATTCCGCAGGGGTGTGTGAAGACAAATAAGCCTCATTTGTAATGTGACGGAAGGAAATCACACAGTTTCTGACACACATACAGACGCTCGCGTGAACACGCTTCTGATCTCTGCGTCAAACAGATGGAAAAACTTTAAGCCACAAACTTTCTTTATTAAAGTTTTATGAGTTCTCATCAAGGATTATAACAGAGCTATTAAATGAATGTGGAATGCACGTCATCTAACAAGAGAAATTGATGTCTGACTGAAACTCGGGGATCTGACAACATCTGAGTAAGATCAGCAGAATCTCTTCATCTCTGACTCTATGAACTTTTATCATAAATAACGGTTTGATATATTTCGAGAATAAAGTTTAAATTAGGGGGCACGGTGGCTTAGTGGTTAGCACGTTCGCCTCACACCTCCAGGGTTGGGGGTTCGATTCCCGCTTCCGACTTGTGTGTGTGGAGTTTGCATGTTCTCTCCGTGCCTCGGGGGTTTCCTCTGGGTACTCCGGTTTCCTCCCCCTGGTCCAAAGACATGCATGGGTAGGTTGATTGGCATCTCTGGAAAATTGTCCGTAGGGTGTGAGTGCGTGAGTGAATGAGTGAGTGTGTGTGCCCTGCGATGGGTTGGCACTCCATCCAGGGTGTATCCTGCCTTGATGCCCGATGACTCCTGAGATAGGCGCAGGCTCCCCGTGACCCGAGGTAGTTCGGACAAGCGGTAGAAAATGGAATGGAATGGAAAAAAAAAAAGTTTAAATTAAGTGAAGTGACAAATGTGCTTCTCTCCTGTTAAAATGGCCAATCGCATTCTGGAATCTGAGGAGAAGTTGAAGTGCAGAATGACGTCATAACATTATTCATCCGTATATTAAACATGTAGGTTTTCAATGTTCACATCTTCTAATCTTGTTTGTAATCCTGAAGTAAAATTATTTAATGATGACTTTAACACGTGATGAATTTAAGGTTATAACAAACAAACTGCTGACATATGCATTCAAATATCTGATAAAGTGTAGGCCTATGGGTGAGAGTTTAGTTTGACCTTTGACACTTCAGTGTCTGTTTGAAACTTATGTTGATGAGTTTTGAGTATATTCATGTATATAAATGCGTTTGGAAAGATGATGAGTGGAAACTTTTCACCAGAAAACTAAACACACAAACCCACCACAAACACATTCAGACGAGCTCTTAGGAACAAACTGTTTGTCCATTAAACAGATGAGACCACATGTGTGATGAGACCACAACAGTTTCACTTTGACTCACTCATCTGTGGACCCCTGTCACATCCCTCCTACATGATAAAAACCACACGCATGTTTGTTCTGCTAAAATGTGACTTGAATCAGGTATAAGAGGAGATTATTAACTCATTTTCAGTCATTGTTGGATTTTGACTGATGGTTGCTTATTAGTGTTTCTTCATCATTGATTGTTGATTATTGTTGTTTATTATTATATATTACTTACAGATGAGGTAAACAACGGAAGCAATTGGAACAACATAAGGACAACAAAAAGCATAAGTGCAATAAAACTAGTCTCATATACCCTACCACAGTATTCAGAGCTAAGTTGGGTTTTTTTTGAGAGAGTGGAAAACTTTTATTTTGCAAATGATTAGTCACGGTTAATCGTCTGACAGCCCTAATATGGCTACAAAAAACACAAGAGAAAGAATACCCCTGGAGTCTGCGAGAGCAGGGGTGCAAGATGACTCATTGGTGGATCACATGGCAACAGACCTAGGAATGGAAATTACACTGAACTTGGAGATCAGCACAGCAGAAGTTGGAACAACAGGACAGAAACTACAGATATGCATTTGCGGCTGGACAAAGGTAACATCAGAGAATGGTCTCAAAATCCATCAGGGCAGGAAGAGGTGCCTGAGAGAGCTTAGTGAGGTAGGGCAAATCAGTCGGGTGAAGCCCAGTGACGGGACAAGCCGACAGCCCACAGGGTATCAGAACCCCAGACAAAGCCCAACCAGGCAGGCAGTAGAAAGGAAAATGGATGGAAGAAGACCTCAGATACTTTGGCCTCAATCCTGCAACAAAGAATGGGCAACCATTGACTTGGATCTCATCCAGCTTTTAGCAGGCCAAAAAGGAGATGTCGAAAGAAAACTGGAGAAGATGGGGGAGATCATTTACACCTATGGGGTGGAGAGATTTGGAGTGAAAAGCAAGAAGCCAAGGTCACAGAAGGAGACGACGGGCCGAACTGAGTCCAGGAGACAAAAAGAAATCAAGACTTGTGAGATAAAGGAGGAGCCTGAGGAAACAGTGGAAGAAGGCCACAGAAGAGGAAGAAAGGGCCCAGAGCCACTACAAGGTGATATTAAAAGTGGGCTCGCTGCAAAGAGCAGAGAGCTTGAGAAAACAACATAACAATTAGGAGCGAACCAGGACCGCTTTCTACAAAGATCCTTATAAATATCAGGAGCATCTTTCGCAAGGAGAAAACAGGGACCCTTAAAGAACCTATAACAGATATTGAGGAACACCTTCGGAAAACATATTCTGACAATCAGAGGCATGAGCCAATCTCCATTCAGGAGGACATGCCGCCAATTCAGCTACCAGAACACCAGATGGACACAAGGCTCCCTAAATGGAGCGAAGTTGAGAGTGCAGTAAAAGGGGCAAGATCAGCTTTAGCTCCTGGACCCAACAGTATACCATACAGGCTGCCACCTATGTGCAGCTCCAGCAACCTTAAACATATTCTTGTGGGTTGTAAGAAGAGCTTGACACAAGGAAGATACACATGGCGCCACAATGGAACTAAAGTGCTTGGCTGTAGAAGTAGAGACCAAGAGAGTGGCAGCAAATGCCATACCCCAAAACGCCAAGGCTAACTTGCTAAAAAGGCAACCCTTTATTCGGGAGGGGGAGAATTTTTCCAAGGGATTGGGAAATGGGAGTTGATTTAAACCACAGACTTACTTTCCCAGCGACCAACCTGAGGCCTGTGGTCCAGCTCCAGTAGGACAGTCCTCATAGATGAGTTGACTGTACCTTGGGAGGAGGCCATTAAAGAAGCATTTGAAAGAAAGAATCTCCGGTATGCCAACTTGGCAGCGGAGGCTGAAGATCGCGGATGGACAGTGAAAGTGTTCCTGGTGGAAGTGGGCTGCCACTTCCAATTCCACTACAAAGCTGCTTAAGAAAATGGGGATCAGAGGACAGGCCCCACGGACGAAAGTCAAAAAACTTGCCACTGTCACTGAGAGAAGCAGCCACTGGCTGTGGTTGAAAAGGAAGGACGGAATATGGGCTGCCAAGTGACCATGTAATAAAATGGTGTTGTGTATTGTTATGCCATACGGGACCGGGGGCACTGAGCTTGCATTAACGGGGCCAGTGGGGCTATAACAGCCTTAGCCAACAGGTTGGTGCGTATGGTTGCTTTGATTTTGTTACTGTGTGCAATTGTAATGTTGTGCCATACGGGACCGGGGGAATTGAGTATGCATTTCAGTGTAGGCAGTCATGGCCTAATGGCTACAGAGGCGGACACATGACCAGAAGGCTGCCAGTTCGATTGGTTCGGGTGGATGGACACACCATGGCTGCCAGATGGTCTTGTAGCAATGCGACACACACCCAGGTCTGATCAGACATCCTTACCATATTCTTGACTGCTTCCCCTTGTCATGCATAAGGCGTAGGGAATGTCCTTTTCGGCAATTAAACTGCGCTGAAATAGTGGAAATATAACACCTAGTCACCTAGAGATCCAGTCTGATCATCTATCTCTACATGATTCTTCAATCTCTCACTGATAAATGGTTTTGTTTTGGTTTCTCTTTTCAGTTTAGCTATGACCTCATCCTCAACACCAAACCTCTTCTCGATCACATCATGTGTGTGTAGTTGAGTATCAGTGTGTAGAGTAACAGAATGTCCCTCCATCACTGACACTGACTTCACTTCATCACCAAACACACCTGAACAACAACACAAACACAAACATTATTGTTATTATAGGATCAAAAACAGAAATGTGTTTATTAATTACCACATATCACTGCAAGTAAACTTTTACACAAGAGTTAGAAAACCTCAAATAGACAAGAATAAGCTGAAATACACTTTATAATATTAAAACAATTCATGTTCATCCAAAAAAAAAATATTCTTTATGTGAGAATTTCAGTCAGTGCCAAACCTGTGAGATTAAGAAGAAGCGTGTGTTGATTGTGCAACAACTATATGTGTGAAAACCTCAAAATATCACCTGCCAGTGCTGAAGAACTGTCACACCAATCATCTTATAATGTAACCGAGACAAAAGATTTAAGCACACAAAAGGTCACTAGAGAGTTTCATTGTGTGTGTGTTTATGCCCTTAGAATTTATTTTTATTATGTAATTTATTGACCAATGTGCTTGTGGTTTGATTTGTATAGAGTACATGTGTAATAATGCTGACACGTGTGTTTAAAAGCAGATGCAGTAAAATAAACCAAAACATCTGAAAGTCTTTGTGTGGTTATGGACAGAGTGCACATGGACACGTGTGTGTGTGTGTGTGTGTGTGTGTGTGTGTGTGTGTGTTGTTTCCATTGAAAACCACAATCAACTGAACTGATCATGTACACCTTCACCTCCATCTGTGGTCAGAGCTGATGTTGATTTGATCTTCCACAACATCACTTTACCACAGAAGACATTCTGTCTCTTATATTAAAGTCAATGATTCCAAGTTAACAAATCTAATACAAAACCATTTTTATACAACATAGTGCTTGTATTTCTTATGTCATGTAAAGCTGCATTGTTTGACTGCACTTACATTAACACTCATTTATTAATTATGTTTTATTGAATTATCAGCCCATTGCAAGATGAACGAACTAATTTAACCAAAATCTGTCCTCGGGTCAATAAATAAATGTTAGGCTCCATCTCATCTGTGTAAAGTCACCTGCAGTTTCCTCTCTCGAACACTAGAGGTCAACATTACACACACTTGTGTTTTAATTGATCATTGTCTAGCTGTTTTGTTTTGTAAATATACAGTTTACAGCTACATATCACATATAATATATGTTTATACTATCTATCTTTATTTATGAATATATTTTAATTTATTGATGTATTTGCAATTCATTGTATCATATTGATTTGGGAAATTCCGATTGAAAGGGAGCATCACTAACACATTCTTCACACTTATGAGAGAGCATGTGAAGTCAACACTCAAGGGTGCAGGGCATTACCATAAAACAGCTGCTTTTCGCCGGTAAGACAGTGTTGCAAACAAATCATATTATTTTAAACTTATTAGTATATATTTAAAGGCATTTAATTGTTATTTCGTGGGCACTTGGTGTTGTAGAATGACAATGAAGTGTTAGTTGTTGTGATGACCTGTAGAGGTCAGGCTAATGCTGTGGGTATTGGGTTATAAGTAGCAGAGAAGAACTGAATGATGTTTGCTAAGTGACTCCCCCTGTGATGTGCTTGTGTTTACTACTGGTTGTTAAGTAAATGCAAACTGGAAATGATCTCATGCCTCCTCAAGTTTTTACAATGAAAAATGAATCGGGAGGACGGCACACATGATTTGTAAGAGAGATCTTTACAGCACTTTCCACAGAGACCCCCTGCGGTCCACTCAGAAGTGATCATCCCTGTGCCCTACTCCCTTCGAAGAGCAAAGCTCTTGATGTGTAAACTCTAGAGGGGAAAATTTTATTTTATTTCTTAATGTTTCCGTTTTAAAATTCACCTGGAAAATGAGGAATTAAAACAACGTCATTTTCTCTTAATTTGGAGCTATGGCATGTGTGGTGACCTCTTCTAGAAGAGCCCTTCGGAGGGAGACATATCCCATTCTGTACAACTGACTGTTTATTATGTGTTTTTTACTGATATTTTACTGATTCTTTATTCAAGAATTTTACGAAATTCTTTTTAAGTGGTTTTTAAGTGGTTAATTGAAATCAATAAACATATAACATGGTTACCGGTCTTGTTTGAATTCTTAACAATACATAAATCAACAAAGACAAATGAATAACTAAGTAAATGAAAATAGGGCATGGTGAAGACAAGTACAACGCGAAACAATACACAATCAGTGACACACCTATATCTGCGTTAACTGATGTTAAACTATGCGCAAAACAGATAGTGTGTTAGGATGTTAGTGTGAAAAGTGTCTGCCTGTATGCATTTTCTCAGTCCAGTGTCATAGTAAGAGTCTTCTCCAAAATAAGAGTCTCTAGTCACAGATCCTCACTGTGACAACCGACCAAGACAGAACTACTCGTGTTTCCGGCACACCCTACGGTCCAACACGATCTCAACATCCATCTTGGCAATACCAAAATCAGTCCTTCCAAAACAGCCAGGAACCTCGGAGTCATATTTGATGAACAGCTGTCCTTCAATGATCACATTGCAAAGACAACACGGTCATGCCGATGTGCCTTATTCAACATTAGAAAGGTCAGACCCTATCTCACTGAGCATGCGGCACAACTTCTTGTCCAGGCCCTGGTGATCTCAAGGTTGGACTACTGCAATGCTCTCCTTGCTGGTCTTCCTGCAAAGGCTATCAAAGCGCTCCAGCTGGTTCAGAACGCAGCAGCACGCCTCGTCTTCCAACAGCCCAAAAGAGCTCATGTGACGCCCCTTTGCATCTCTCTCCACTGGCTACCTGTTGAAGCCCGTATCAGATTCAAGTCACTAATGCTTGCCTACAGGACTATCACTGGATCTGCCCCGGCTTACTTTCACACCCTCCTGCACTCCTACACCCATCAAGATCCCTGCGTTCAGCAAACCAGCGGCGTCTTGTATTGCCTTCCCATAAGGGCAGTAAATCGCTCTCCCGCTCATTCTCCTTCACAACTCCTTCCTGGTGGAACATTCTTCCTAACTCTGTCCGGTCAACCAGTAACTTTGTATTAGCACCTACTGTATTATTGCTCCTGTATGACTTATTGCTCCTAAACTCTCTGTAAGTCGCTTTGGATAAAAGCGTCTCCTAAATGACTAAATGTAAAATGTGATGTCCATGAATATACTCAAAACTCATCATCATAAGTTTCAAACAGACACTGAATTTAACCTTCTTTACATTTCTCTTCACAACATAGATGACGTGATTTCCACATTACCTTTATAGCTCTGTTTTTGTCCCACTCTATAAAATCCTCGACACAAACTCAGAAAACTATAATAAAGAAAGTTTGTGGGTTAAAGTTTCCCCCTCTGTTTGACGCAGAGATCCGAAGCGCGTGCGCGTCCACGCGAGCGGTTGTAGTTACTGTATGTGTGTCGGAAGGAAATCAAACAGTTTCTGTTTCATTACAAATGAAGCTTATTTGTCTTCACACACATCTGCGGAATATGATCTGTGTACTTGCTCTTGTGCAGTTATGTTTCTGGCATTTCGACGGTAAGTGATATTTTGACATTCTTTAACATTTAGTTTGTGCAACTTGTGAAAATTAACTGGTTTTACAGAATGATGACAAAAAGCATGGTTCCCAGGTAAATCTAGAAACCACACATTAAGAATGATTTGATGTCATATGCAAAAAATATTTAGTGATAATATATAATATATATAGATACAAGACGACATAAAAACATGTAATTAGTAGATAAATTGTTTTATATTTAGCATATTATATACTATAGTAAATGCTGCAGTATACTACAGTACAGTTTTGCACCCATAATTCTTATAAAACCCTTGAAAAACGGGTTAAAAGTGTTCATATTATTTGTGTTGTTCAGGTGTGTTTGGTGATGAAGTGAAGTCAGTGTCAGTGATGGAGGGACATTCTGTTACTCTACACACTGATACTCAACTACACACACATGATGTGATACTGTGGATGTTTGGTGTTCAGGGTTTAGATGAGATTATAGCTGTAATCTACAGAGAAGCCGATATGACATCATCTATCAGTGAGAGATTGAAGAATCATGTAGAGATAGATGATCAGACTGGATCTCTCACCATCACAACTCAACACACTGGACGCTATCAACTAGAGATCTTTGGAAATACTTTTCAAAACAAACACTTCAATGTTACTGTCTATGGTGAGATGAGAAATATCATAATCACTCTTTCAAATATCATTATTATCATTTAAGTATATTTATTTAGTTTGTTTACAATTAGATTGATTCTCAAATGTTTTTCAGCTGGTCTGTCTGTTCCCGTCATCACTAGAGACTCTTCTCAATGTTCTTCATCATCTTCATCATCATGTTGTTGTGTGTTGTGTTCAGTGGTGAATGTGTCACATGATGTGAGCGTCTCCTGGTACAAAGGAAAGAGTTTATTGTCCAGCATCAGTGTGTCTGATCTCAACATCAGACTCTCTCTACCTCTGGAGGTGGAATATCAGGATACAAAACACATACAGATGTGTGGTCAACAATCCCATCACAAACCACACACAACATCTACACATCACTCAGCTCTGTCACACGTGTGCAGGTGAGTCACATGTTTGTTTATTTGCTTCTTAATTTGCCCTTTTGTTGTATTTCAGTTAAAGTCTCTTTTCTCTTTCTGTCCTTCAGTTGGTTTCCTCTGTTGTGGTTTTACTGAAACTGTGATCCGATTGGTCCTCTCTGCTGTAGTGGGTGTGGCAACTGTTGCTGTTCTCATATATGATATCAGATGTAAATAAGAATAACAATCACTGATGATTACAGATATTATAAATATAAGAATGAGCTTTAGCTATTTCTTCAACAATATTTTTAAACGGTTGTCTTTGTTAGACGTTTCTCTGTTGTGTTAATAGTTATTTAACCCTCATGATTTCAGTGGTCCTTAAATGTTGCAAATAAAGTTTAAAGTAAAAACATGAAGTATAGCGTGTGAGAAAATACATGTGGTGTTGTAGGAGTTGAAGTGAAACTGCTGTGGTCAAGAGGTCAAACTGCTCATCTGTTAGTGTGTTAGTGTGTGTTTGTGGTTTTGTTGAGTTCTGGTGAACGGTTTCTTCACTTCCTCTCGTATCTCTTTATTTGTTCTACTCATTCCTCATTTACTGATTGAATTAAACAGTGAATCCAACAATACTGATGTTTGAAAGAGTCTCAGAAGTGTCACACATCAAATGTTAAAACATTTCTCACCCATCAGAGATGAAGTCATGAGCAGAAAGTGTGTGTGTCTGTATAATGACTAATAACTCAGATAATACAGCTTACTAACACAATAAAAACATGATAACATAATGTAAAACGTGATTTTTGACGAATTTTAAAAACAGAGATATCTCATGTTGGAATCAAACTCTTCATATATACTGTAACTGAGCTTGATGAAATAAGATTTTCTGCTATGGATCCTCTCTGAACATTATACTAATGTAATGGTTTAGGTCAGCGTTAGTGGTTATTTCAGCTGTAGGACTTGATTTGACTGTGGTTATGTTGTGATGCTATCAAGTCAGATTTTGTCATAAAATACAGTGTGGAAAAACAACGCTTAGACATTTGTAATCTATTTTATTGGTTGTAATTTGTAAAATCAAAACATCACTCACTGTCCAAATGGCAGAAGAATAAAGACAGAAGAACTATCAGACGAGACATTTTCTGACACATTTGTGAAGGTTTTTATCAACAGGACAGAGAGAAAGGATTGAACACAGAAAGGTGAAGCGTCTCTAGAGTCTTTCTGGTGTGGGTGTGTTTATGATGTAGATTCACAGTTTGTCTTCCTCACTCACCACCACACCACTGACACACAAACCTACTTTAAACACATCTATACAATAAACTTTCAAAGAATTCAAGTGTATTAGCTCTAGTAATGTGGCTAAACCTCTGATGTTGTTTGTATGGTACTGATGTACACATGTGTGGGGCTGAGAGTCTGTTAGCAGAACACATGTGATCAAATATTACAATATTAGTCCTGCTACTATAGTGTCAAGATAAATGTAATGTAGAGGATTAGTCAGTGTTGCTCCTCCTCCATCTGTGGTCAGAAGACAGATATCAGAATCCTCTAGAATCCCCCCGGCCCCTCCACACATGCAAAAAAATATATCATTTGTAATGAAAATGTATGATTAATGATCAATGTGCTAGATCCCTTCAGAAAAGAAAGTGCACTTATACGTGTACATTTATTATGTGAACTTATGTTGTTTGTACAGTCCTAGGCAATTTATACGATGTGAACACTAGAGGTCTCTCTCACACAGTTGTGTAATGTTCTGTCACTGAAGGACTCACATCATGAAGAGTTAAATATCATTGGATGTTTTGACACACATTATGTCTTTTTAGATACGTAAGATGTGCTATAAACACACTGTAAACTCAAAGGAGTTCAGAGTTATAACGTGTTCTGTGTCAGTTCGGATGTATTTGTTATTCTTAAAGTAAGATGTTATGGGGGATTAACTGTTACATTCTGGAATATGGTGGAGGTGTTTGATGCACAAAGTATATACACGGGTATTAAAATTAAAACGGAATTTATGGAAAAATGACTTGAATAAATAGAGACGTCGATTCCCCGCAGCAGAAGATGGCAGTAGTGCAATAATGAATCCCGTTTAAACACCAAAGAAGAAGAAGAAGACCTGTTTATGAGACGTGTCGAGGAAGCTTCTTGTCTCAGTTCTTATTTCCTAATCTTCTCATTTTTCAGGTATTTAAACACACTTTCCAGCCCAACTGACTGTAAACAGGATTGTACGCGATATTAATGGTGTAAGAATGCATTTATGTCATCGTGTGCTTGTCGCTTTAACGTCATTTGTATTCAGTCGTGTTTCAGCACGTGGTTTGCACAGTTTGTTATTCGTTTAGGACTATTGGGTTTAATGCAGTAATTTAAATACACGGATGAGTGTTAAATCTGATCATGAATCTCATTCACAGTATTAGTGTTTTATAGCAGCTGCGTGTTTGTACGAGGAGACACGTGTTTATTTATTTTTAGTTGAATGATTCCACGTGTGGGCTGCGTGAACGAAGTACAAATGTAAATAGAGCGAAGAAATGTGTTGTGGTAAAGACTTTTAATTTATTAAGCTCTATGTCATATTGTGACAGTCACACATTATACAATTAAATTTATTTTTTTATACGTATTAATAATTATTACATTAGTACGGTGGCCGACACGTGTTGCCGCGCGGCAACGGAACAAAACACATGCAAACAGAAAAAACACCAGCAAATTCACAAAGCCTATTTATTATTTTGGTGATACATGCTCTGCAAATACTCGCAACACAAACAAACACAAAAATGCTGCAAATTCTCGCAACACAAACAAATACAAAAACACGCTCCAAATTCTCGCAACACAAACAAATACAGAAACGCGCTGCAAATTGGCACCAACACAACGGAAGTGTTTCCGGGGGACTCAAATAATTGATGCACAATGGCTGGAACGAGCTTCATTTCACTGTGGCCATATTCGTAGGTGTAGTTATCAACAAAACTTATATTGGGGTCCTATTTTCTTTGATGTCGATCATGTTAAATGTACTTAATAATTGATTAAACAATATTACACTTTTCGTTCTTCCACGTTAGTGATACTTGTGAAAGCATGTCGGGCAGCTAACAATATGTTACAAGGTTTCTTTTATTGGTTTTTAGGTTTTCTTAAATCATTAAATAGCTCAAATCGGTCGGCTAGAATAGAAAAATGCTTAAAACCTCGTTTAAACCCACGCGCTGCAAAAGCATAAAACAGCGCCTACAAAAAACGAAACGAAACAGAATGTTTATTGACAGACTATTGTATATTGTTGACATGTTTTTGATGAGAAAACAAGCGTAATGCCTATTTTACTCTGGAAAGGCTGTACCTCAGCCCGTTACAGTAAAGCAGACAGCGGAGAAGACTGTTCTTCGTTTGCCCGGTAACAATAGCCGGAGTAGAATGTCTGTTTATCATTAAAATCTTCTTGATTAAATAAATAAAAAACAAACTTGATACCTGTCGATTGTATGAGTTAAGATCCTAACAAATGCCCCGCAACAAAGACGGAGGCATTCGCTTGTTTTCCCGCTTATTAGTAACTGTCATCTGAGGAAGATATTTAACTAATTATACGATCACCGCCGCATATTAACGTTTTTTTTCTCTCTCGCTTCATTGTCAGTGTCTGTCTTATTCAGCTGAAGTGTGTAAATAAATAAAATCAACTAAGGTCACAGGAACTACAGCGCGTTTTAAAACTAAAAACATCAGTGCAAATCTCATTACGAATTGATTTACAGGCTATAACTTAAAGATGATGACCCGAGTTCTTAGGAGGAAATACAGGTTTGCAATGGAAAAAGGGACCAATCTAATGCTAAAGCAAAATACATTTTCATGTTTTAAGCTTAAATTAGAATTAAGTTGATGTATTTTTAACAAACGAACATGAATTTAAAGAACAACAATTTTTAAGCTTTGATAATAAATAAAATTATTTTAATAATTTAATTTGAGAATAACGCTATCCAGGAGGACCGTGTGTAAATGTAATATATTTAAATTAACTATATATCTGAGTTAACAATGATAGGTGCATATAGCTTCAAATGATTATGTTTATTATAAAACAATTAAAGATGAAGCAATTAAAGTCATGCAAACCCCTATAATATATACGCAACATGCATAATCATTATAATCATAACTTGTTTATGCTTGTATTTATTTGACTGCTGCGGCTTTTATTAGTAGCCTATATGAAGCTCTACTGTAACTCTAGCAATATGAAAAAATATATTAATTAGGTCAACCATGCGAACGTGTGGTGTGTGTAGGTTTCATCCCAGTCTTTTTCCACATATGAGCAGTATTAATTTCTGAGGTAAACCTAAAATAAATAAATAAAAATGTCTTCTCCGCTGTCTGCTTTACTGTAACGGGCTGAGGTACAGCCTTTCCAGAGTAAAATAGGCATTACGCTTGTTTTCTCATCAAAAACATGTCAACAATATACAATAGTCTGTCAATAAACATTCTGTTTCGTTTCGTTTTTTGTAGGCGCTGTTTTATGCTTTTGCAGCGCGTGGGTTTAAACTCAGTTTTATGCATTTTTCTATTCTAGCCGACCGATTTGAGCTATTTAATGATTTAAGAAAACCTAAAAACCAATAAAAGAAACCTTGTAACATATTGTTAGCTGCCCGACATGCTTTCACAAGTATCACTAACGTGGAAGAACGAAAAGTGTAATATTGTTTAATCAATTATTAAGTACATTTAACATGATCGACATCAAAGAAAATAGGACCCCAATATAAGTTTTCTTGATAACTACACCTACGAATATGGCCACAGTGAAATGAAGCTCGTTCCAGCCATTGTGCATCAATTATTTGAGTCCCCCGGAAACACTTCCGTTGTGTTGTTGCCAATTTGCAGCGCGTTTCTGTATTTGTTTGTGTTGCGAGAATTTGCAGCATTTTTGTGTTTTGTTTGTGTTGCGAGTATTTGCAGAGCATGTATCACCAAAATAATAAAGAGGCTTTGTGAATTTGCTGGTGTTTTTTCTGTTTGCATGTGTTTTGTTCCGTTGCAGCGCCGTGACACCTAGCGGCCACGGTACCAAACACATCTGAACAACACAAACACTGACATTATAGAAAGTGCCGAAAACTGATATTTTTTCCAAATTTGAGAAATGCCATCTGAGTTTAAACAGAGGCAATGTAGCTACTGTGCAAAATATCAAAATATACCTCACCTTCCACGTGCCACACGGATAAAACACAGAATGCCCATAAAACAGGTTATATTCTGCCACATCGTGATGCTTTGATGTTGTCTGCAAACACTTATTAAGTGCCAAAGGGTTTGAACAAACTAAAGTCACTATAGAGAGCTGCGGCAGGTGTGTGTGGGTTTCCGTGTGCATGTGGGGTTTAGGTGAATGCACAGCATGATCTCACCACTACGCAAGCACGCATGCCACGTAGACCCTCACAATACATTTACAATAGTAAATGAGTCAAAAATGATTTTAAAAGCAGGACTAGTCAATAGAAAATGTTAATATTCTTCTATTACGCTTTAATTTATATTTGCAATATTTACATAGCCTAGCCTTACAGTGTCTTAAGTCAATTCTTACAAATAACAACAAAGTAAACGAGGTCTGACAAATAAACCAGTCCATGTGAAAAGATCCCCTGTAAGCACTTCACCAAGCCATCTAGAATGATCTGATCTCACGAGGTGTTTCATTGTAATCACCTGCAGTTTTCTCATGTCACCACTAGAGGTCAGTGAATTAAAGTCTACATCAGATGCAGTGCATTACCGAGGCGCCGCGCATAGAGGGCGCCATCCGCTTGTTACGTCGTGACGTAGTGATCCCCTTTTCCAGATATAGAGTCATTGGAACTTGTTTTGTTAATGCAAATTCTCAAAAAAAACTCTGGGATGACCTCTATGCTTGGTTGAGTTTGAAATATGTAAAACCTGACTTTGATTTTAAAACTGTAAAATATTTGTCGGAATTGTGATGTTGAATTCTTGGTTAATAATTTTGTAAACTTGGCCAATTACTTGACTGAAAAATGAATGAGGCATTTATATAACACTTTATTGTGTATTGCTGTACACCCAAAGCGCTTTACAATCAAATTCGGGGGTCTCTCCTCACCCACCAGTGTGCAGCATCCTCTTGGATGATGCGACGGCAGCCACAGAACAACAGTGACAGTGAGCTCACCACACACCAGCTTTACTTTATACATAAAAACAGATTCTTTGATAATCTCTCCACGTTTTTGCTTTTTCAGAAAGATTTCATGATCTTCTTCAAATCCTTAAAACTCGTGCATCACTTGAGCATCATAATGCCTTTAGCATCTGAAAAGAGTGTTTGGACCCACGATCAAAATGTTCATTTTAATGATGGTTTTATTGTTAATACACTCATGATATATGACACACTTTGTCTGTAAATAGACATTAAGAAACTCATTTTTACTCATTTTAAAAAGAAATCAATAGTTTTCATGCGATACGAGTAAGGCCTGAGTTATGAATCTAGAGTCCCGTCTGAGGAAGAAAACCAGGGATAGGAGGAACTTGGGAAATTTGGGCCGAAAGCATGATGTTGTTTACATGTCCATCAGCTGGTCAAGTAAAGGTGCAGAAGGATTTGTAATCATTACATTCTCAATTTATTCACATTATAACACTTGCGTTACAGACCGTGATCTAACTTTAACTAACAGTAAGTGTAACTGATCACTGTAGTTGTTTGCCTCGTCCGCAACGTTTGTTTTTTTCTTCATAGGATTCAGACATCTCCATTTTCACCTGACCAATGGCTCTTCGTCTACAGCTTCTATATTTCACAACACCCCATCAATGAAGAACCAAATTTCCACTTCAAGCCACTGATACCAGTTTTTAAAATCAAAATCTCTTTATTGTCACTCAATCAAATACACAAGTGCAACAGTTTAGGTGAAAACTTGGGTACAGATAATTACAGACAATCATTTACATTAAACTTTTCTATACACAAATTACACAAGAAACATTTTCTTACAGTGTTAAAACATAACAGTACATCAGATGACAGATTATTATATAAACTTGTATTTTATAATATACAGTAAACATACATTGGGCTGTCGGTGTTAGTGAGTTATAATGTATGATCTCATAATCGTATATCTTATCTTTTAATAATGTACATTCAATAACGATATGATTGTGGCAATAAGTAAAAATAAAATAATTTATGCGCTTCCGGAAATCCTGGATAAAATGTCTTTTACTCCTCTGAAATAAACGTTACATATGCTGTCAACTGTGTTCCTAAAGTTACGTAAGTAAACGTTGTCAATAAAGTCCTAAAATAAGCTACATTAACTTCTAACAATTTTAGAATAGACCAAAAGTAACTTCACAATATTCCAAATATACTTTGAAAGTCAGTATGAAGCAGATAGTTGGATCTATTGTTCAATGATCCCAACAGAACAAGTTAAACTCAAAAGACATTTGACATGAATTTGTGCCACCAAACTCATCTGTCTCCGCCGTACAACCACCGAGAACTCTTTAGCCGATGAAGACCGGTCCTCTCATATCACTTCAGCAGCGACAGCTCTTCAGTCGCAGATCCTCATCTTCAGCAACAAGAACAACTTTAACTATTAATAATGAACATCTTCATTTTCTTTGCTTGTCTCATCTTTGTTGGAGATGGTAAGGTCGAATTCTTCAATCCATTTTATTCCCATTTACTTTAAATCTTTAGATTAAAGGTCTTTGTGTTTTCAAATGAGTTCTATGACTCTTCAAATAGAAAAGTTTGCCTTTTTCTTACATTTTAGACACTTATTAGCGTTCACAGTCGGCTTCCAGCACAAGAATGATTCGTTTTTCTAGAAAGTTCTCGATAGGTTGGGGCATGTTTGTTCCAACACCGGAAGAAGTCAAAGCTCTCAGTTGACGTCATTGTATTACATAACATACATTTGCTTTAGGTGGTTAAAAAGATTTTCTTTAATGTAAATTCCAGTATTATAATACACATGATATTGAGCTTGAGATGTAAAGTGTATTAAACTATAAGCTTGGAAACAAAAATATTGGGTTTAAGCAGAGTTTAAGAGGTTCAAACAGAACTGGTTCACCTGTCAAACAGGTTTATCCGCTGATTTCCAAAGTCAGTTTGTTCTAAGGGTGGAGACTCCCATTGACGTCATTGTATTGATACATAGCCTACAAATGTACCTAGCTTAAGAAAAAACATCCCATAATGTAATAAGTTGTCACAGAATTAGAATGTATGAATAACTCAATTTTGACAAGCGTGTCAAATAGAACCTTTTATACCACGGAGCTGTTGAATGCTTCAATCTGATTGGTTGACAAACGTTTTATGACTATGTATTAACCTTCACTATATGGACACTATGAAGGTGTTCCAGGTCTGCTGACCACATTACAGTTTCACATCACTTCAAGTTTAAACAACAGAGGTTATAGTGTAGACAACAGGCATCACCTCACACAGCACCTGATCTTGATCTGACCTTTATAATCTCAAACTTTACTGTTCATGAACTTTAACCTTGGAGCCATTATCCTAGTGGGCAGTGCTCTGACATGTGGCGTGATTGTGCATCGGGTGACCCGAGTTCGATTCCTGTCTCGTGGTCTTTTCCCGATCCCACCCCCTTCTCTCTCCCACGTCACTTCCTGTCCTCAGCTGAGCTTTACAATTAAAGGCAAAACGCCAAAAAAGTCATTTGAACTTCGATCATTTTTTGGTGTCCAGGCAGAAATGTCCAGAAAACTGAGATTCATAATTTTTTCTGTAAACAGTTCATCACTGTTTTCTATTGTTTGTCTGAGCTGAAGTGCAGATCACAGTAGTGTTCTAGGACAATAAATAAAGGTTTGCTATGAGTTGAGTGCAAGTTAAACATGATTCGGGTTGGTGCTGGTGGTCCAGTGCAGTGTGTGCTGAAAGCAGAAGTGAACCCAAGTATGAGTCCCCTGTTCACCCGTTCTGCTTCAGTCTAAAAATATAATATTCAGTTAAATTCACAAAAGTGTGTTGTTAAGAAAAGCTCTTTATTAACGTGTTAATGATTTGTAGTCATCTTCAAAACAGTTTTGTGTTGTTCAGGTGTGTTTGGTGGTGAAGTGAAGATATCAGTGTCAGTGATGGAGGGACATTCTGTTACTCTACACACTGATGTCATCAAACACAGAGATGATGTGTGATCGTGTGGAGTTATGGGCCTGAACACACAGTTGTAGCAAGAATCAATGGAGTGGCCAGTATCACCATATATTCAGATGATGAGATATTCAGAGACAGAGTGAAGATGAACGATCAGACTGGAGATCTCACCATCACAAACATCACATCTCAACACTCTGGACTTTATACACTGAAGATCAGCAGAAACTTGAAAGGCTCAAACAAGACATTCAATCTCACTGTGTATGGTGAGTGTTACAGTGAAGAAAGCTGGAGCTAATGAATCCACCCCTTCAGTGTTCAATGTACTCTGTAAATATAAAATTAATTTACATATAAACAGTATCTTTATTCCCATAATGTTTGTTATTTTTCAGCTCGTCTTCCTGTTCCCGTCATCTCCAGAGTCTCTTCTCAATGTTCTTCATCATCTTCATCATCAAACTGTTCAGTGTTGTGTTCAGTGGTGAATGTGTCACATGATGTGAGCGTCTCCTGGTACAAAGGAAAGAGTTTATTGTCCAGCATCAGTGTGTCTGAACACAGTGACATCAGAAGCATCTCTCTTCATCTGGAGTGTCTGGATGATTCTGACGTCTACAGTTGTGTCATCAACAATCCCATCTCAACACAGACTCAACATCTCAACACTGATGTCTGTCACACGTCTTCAGGTAACAGCTGTGATTGTATTATTTATTGATCTGATCTGTAGTTCTGTTCTTCTCTTTCTGTCTGTGTCTGAAATGAACATCTGATTATTGTTTCTGTTTTCATTGTAGATTCTCCTGCCATGAGGATCATTATAATTTCACTTATATTTGCTCTTCTGATCTGTGTGATCATCATCATCATCATCATCATCATCAAACACAGAATGCGTGTTAAAGGCAAGTCTTTCCTTCAGTGTACAGTACACAGAAAATCATGTTTCACAACAGAAAATCACTGTTATTGAGAGACTCATTATAATGTCATTCAACTTTTCTGCAGGTTTTGTGAACGCAGAGACCAGCGACTCCAGCAGCTCATCTGAAGATTCAATCTCCTGAAGGTTTCTAAATGAACAGAAACAAATTAAAAAGCTGATGTACTGACTAAGACATTATAAAATGTTCACCTGCTCTGTGAACACACACACACATCTATAACGTCCCTTCACACTTCTCTTTACATTGTTCCTGTCCGATGGATCACCACCGTATTGTGGTGGATGGGTTTGAGTGATTCTGGGGGTTATGTTGTCTGGAGCTTTAGCTTCTGTTAGGGTACCCTTGACAAATTAGTCCCAGGTAAGAGACCAGACTAAGAGTGGTCTAAAATAATCCTTGTTTTCTTAGACGTCTACTCTCGAGCGTCTGAAACGTCTTTGCTCTTTTTTGGTCGTTGGGCCAACCCGAATCACGCATTCTAAACGTCATGTTTGCGCTCGTGAAAGGCATTGCTGAAAGGGACGAACACAAAGTGTTGTCTCAGATAAAGAGAAAATGGCGCTGATATGTGCCGATTATTCAGTTTGCTCATGTGATCAAACTGTTATGAGCTGTTATGAGAGACAGTTGCCAGTCGAAACCAAAACGTTAGACACGCAAGCGCTTTGTTTCTGATGGACACACATCCTTTGTAATAGTAAAGACTTGAGAAGGTGAATCTCTCAGAAAACATGGACAAATAAAGATCATTTTAGATGATTGATAAAGACTTGGAGCATTGGGATCTCAAATTCAATTTGAAGATCAAGGTCAATTTCACTTAATTTGTCTTCAGGGAAACATACAAGTATCTTCTGTTGCTTCTGAAGGGCAGTACTGGTGGAAAAAAATGTATTTTAACAAAATAAGAAAAATGTGGACATCTTTATCCTGTTCAAAGATTCCCCTGACGGATCTTAATGCATCATGTTTTCTTCTGGAGCATCAGTGAATGTTTCAACCTTTTTTAGTAGTTGTGTTTGAGTTTCAACTAACCACCAAGGGTACCCAAACTTTAACAAAGGGTTAGTTTAATAATTTTGTCATGAGGACTATACATCTTTTATCTAAAATATCTTACTCTTAACCAGTGTTGGGTGTAACTAGTTACTAAGTAATCAGTTACTGTAATTTAATTACTTTTCCCTTGAAAAAGTAAAGTAAGGGATTACTCTTATGTTTTCTGTAATTTAATTACAGTTACTTCTGACGTAATTAAACAAATACTTTGTGTAATATATGTGTGTGCAATAGTGGAATTGACATGAAAATTCAAAGTCTAACTTTAAAATATGTGCTTTGATGTATAATTCTCACATTTGTATACTTTGGTCGGTAAATAAAAGTACTTTATGTAGTTTAATATAATTTATTTGAATTAATTAAAACAGCCGTTTCATGTCTATCCTTGAGTCACTGAACTAATCAAGGTTGATATAGGATATAGAAAGTAATTAGTAATGAGTAACTAAATACTTTTTGGAGAGAGTAATTATTACAGTAATCCTATTACACTATTGAATATGTATTTAGTAACTAGTAATTAATTACTTTTCAGAGTATTTTACCCAACACTGCTCTTAACTATGTATAGTCCAATTTATTTTAAATTGCTTTGTTTTATTTTATCTTATAAATAAACAAACTTGAACTTGTATCATCAGTGCATCATTTTTAAAGTGAATCTTAATAGTTTTTTTATAGTTTGAAGTCTGGAAAATATCAATTAACTTTTTTTAAAGCAAATTTATTGTCCATCTTACAGATAGATTGAATATTATGACACTAATCATTTACATCCCCACACATCACGTATGTCATCAGATTGTGATCAGTCTGTGTAGTGAGTACCGATCAAGTCATAAAATGTGATTATCTTCCGATACGGAGGATCCATAACATAAAGAAAGTTTTTTTTACAACAACAATATTGTTATTTGAAAGACATTTCATATAATTAGCATTAGGATCAATCTTTTGTCACAGTTTACTGGAGGAATAACAAAAAAATCCCATTTGACAAGCAGTTAAAGTTCATCAGAACATCACTCTTGATTAATCAGGATCACAGAGGGTTTGTTCATCTTCTCATGACTCCTGCATACACCACATCATCCTCCACCGCACATCTCTGAAAGACACAACAATGAATAAAGTTACTCATCGTGAATGAAGTCTAAAGTTAACAGTGTTGGACTTACAGTCTAAAACAAATAAAGATCATATAGACTAATACAGACTATACTGACATCTCAAGCGCATGTAGGTTTAATTCTGTGTTGGGCAAACCATAGATGACACGTCCCAGTGTAAGTTAAGTTCACCTGTGTTCTGAGTTTTGCTGTGTTTTTCAATTTCCTTTTGATCTTTATGGATCATACACACCAGAGACAGATTCATTATACTGTAGATTAATAAAAGAGGGTATAGTTTCACTTTATTTCACAACTATTGTTGCCCACAGTGCTGTACAAAACAAAGTAAAACGAAAATACATGGAAAAATAAACACTAAAAAATACAGAGCCCCCCCTCAATACCCAGTTGAATTCAAGCCTGAGATAATAAATGCATTTTTAAGCGAGTTTTAAAAGTAAATATGGTCGGAGCTGCTCTTAAATACAGGGGTAAAGAATTCAACAGTCTAGGTGCATCTACCGGAAAGGCCCAGTCACACCTACATTTTAATCTAGACCTAGAAACAGTTAGAAGGAGGTGTTCAGAGGATCTAAGTGATTTTATGTAAAATACGCCGCAATAAAAGAACTCCTCTAGATTCTGATTTGCTAAAATGTTCGTTGCAACCTATTATGGACTTCCAACCACGCCCACAAAATTTCAGCAAATCAGAATCTAGAGGAGTTGTTGCGTCAGACGTTGAAGGGTAAAAGCTCAACTTCCATGTTATAGTCTTACATCGTTTGTTGTTTTTGTCCTTTACAGCACATTTTGGAAAACGTAATGCTGAAAGACAGACATCGTTTTTTTTTCTCTGTGTTTGTAAAGATCTCAAAATTCCAACTAAAAGAATCACAATGTTGACTTGATTTAAGCTGTAAAAACTCTTCTTCACATGTTAGTTTTGGTCACATGATGAACCTTTGTGTCAACACACTGAGGAGTTCCCAGACACTTTTAGGTATATTTTAGGGCAAACATTTCAGTATTAAAGGGGTTCTCCAACACAGAATGAACATGATGTCATTATATCATCACTGTCAAGTCATTCGAAAAAAAACACAAGTCCTCCTCAAGTCCTCCATCATCTTCAAAACAAATCAAATCAAATTAAGGTGGTTTTGATGTTGTCTTCGAGCTCCAGACAGGAAATGAACTTTTTTGATGCGACGAGATTAAGTTTTGAGTGCAATGAACCAAAACAATAACTTTAACTTTAACGTTCCCTCTAATGTGCATGCATAAGAGCGTGCCATGCATTTAGTTTGCATTTAAATCCAGTGGCGTCAGCTTAAGTATTATTTGATTATATTTGTGTTCAAGTTATTTTTTATTTCTACTGGTCTAAATGTAACTTTTATTTTCATTGTTCTTTCCACGTGATTTCTCTGTAAGTGGGAGTGGTTCAGTTTCTATTTAGTTGTACTCTGTACCCTGCTATTGTTTCCATGTTTGAAATGTACTTTATACCCTGTACATGTAAGATTTACTGACCTATAATTATAAACCTTTGTGATTTGCACAATTATTGCAGTTTTATATTCGGAGCAATATTCCTGTTTATTTTTCAAATGCTATGCCATCATAAATAAAGGGAATCAACCTCAATTTCAGTATTACAGACTTTATTTTTGAGACTTTAAGGAAGTTGTTTGCCCCTTCGTAAGAGAAAGTTATTAGCAAAGCATATATAGACAAGTTAATGAACTCATGAACACAAGGCGTTGGTTTAATTCTTCCTCACAAAGCAAACTGGAATAAGGAAAACAAAATGTGACCCGGATCACATAACCGGTCTTAAGTAGCACGGGAACATTTTTAGGAAAAGACGAAAATACATTGTGTGGGTCAAGATTATCTATTTTTCTTTTGTGCCAAAAATCATTAGGATATTAAGTAAAGATCATGTTCCATGAAGATAATTTGTAAATTTCTTATCATAAATATATAAAAACTATATTTCTGTAAGTGGATGGCCTGCCACAGTGTCTCTGATTAACAACTCCAAAGGCCATTTTCTCAATATTTTGTTTTTTTTGCACCCTCAGATTTCAACTCATACATCAATAGAAATCTTATTTATTCAGCTTAATAAGACATTTGTTGTTCAGGTTCACATATAACGTGGGTTAATGCATAAAGACAATATGTTATATGTGTCCTGATAACAAAAGATAATTTCATTATAAACACATTTAATGAAGTGTACAATGGCGATGATCTTTTAATATTACAGTCTTAATGCATTAACTCGTGTTTCTCTTGTTTTAAAATAATCTCTGTACATTGTGAAGGTCAGTCAAGTGCTTGTGTGTGAAATAGATTGAAAATGTGTTTGTTTGTTTTTTGAAAGCAGATGTAAATGTGAGGGCAGATGTGAACCCTGATTGGTCTCCACATCCAGCTCTGTTGATTCTGGAGTAAACAAGTGTTCATGATGAAAACCAGTTGATCGTGATCAGACAACCACTGAGATCCCATTATATATGAACAGTTGTCATGTGTTGGGAAACTAGTGTTGTTTGTTCTAGACTTTCCAGTCACACCAACTGTCTGTAAGTGGTTTTACTGGTCATACTTGTTCAGTAAAGATAGGACTCTTGAATGAGGAAAAATTTTTGTTAACTGACAACAACATAAGTAACTGTTACTTCAAACTATTGCTCGGTTGTTGTTTCTTTCATACAGTTCATTTAAAAAAACTTTTTTCAAACATTATTTCAGTATCTGTACACGTTTCTGCTGTAGTTATGCAGCTAGTTGCCAGTAACTTACTGTAGATTTACATTATTGTAATTAACTGGCAACAGTTTGCTCAAAGTTAAATGAACGTTAAACATTAACAAGTCTTTATCTGTACAGTAAAAATCATAAAATGACAGCCTCATGCAAACCATTCTTGGAACAGAGTAGCATTCTCAGAGGCAGTTATCTTATCATTTTCTGGTTATTTTTTCAAATTTTGGTTCTCATAATGCTTGCATGAGGCAGTTATTTTAACATAAAAACTTGTTAATGATCATTTATCAGCAAACTGCTGAAATTAATACTGTTATTCCTACAGAAGTCCCTCCCCGGGTGTTTTATCACTTTTTATGAGGTTTTATAACGCCTTTTAGTTGTTAACAGTTTCTCGGAAATGCTCTTTAGAATAGTAATAAACTTTGACTTAAATGTCAACAAATTCTTATGAGGAGACTTTTACAAAAAAACTAAAAGCAACTTTCAGTCAAGTTTCAGACTGATTCTTCAGTTCTGACTCACGTAAGTGTTGTAAATTAAGGAGTACAATGATTTAAACACAAAATTTCCCCCCTTGACCTTTTTTTTATTTAATTTTTTTTTATTAAAAATAATTACATCTATTATGGCATAGCCGTTGACCTATGAATCGGCCAATAGGGAGCCTGCAAGAGTGAAGTCACTGCAGCATTACACCATTATTACACAAAGACATCACTTCATTCAGACATTACGTTCTATTTTACTATTATTTTTTATGAATTTATATATGAAGAGTTTGGGTCCAAAATGAGAAAACTCATGTACATTGTGCATCCCATTCGATATCAATCACACTGCAGTTGGTTTGTTTTAATTTAAGCCATAATAACTTATAAAATAAAGTTAACTAACACAATAAAAACATGAGTCATTTAGGAGCAGAGACATTGTCTGAACACTTATGAACCGTCATGAATCACTCTTTTTCTACCCCAGAAGTCGTGGGTTTGAATGACACGTGCACCTACTGACTGATAGATCATAATCTACAGCACAACCTTCATAAAACAAAAAAAAATTGTTTTCTTTTTATTGTAACTTTTACACGACTTCTTTTACATTTATTCTGCACCATGGACTTGTGCTTCATCTTTCTCGCTTACCTGCCGTACTTCGTTGCGAAAGGTCAGTGAATATTTTAAGGGTCATTGCTTTTAGTGTATCGACATCGATCCGTTTTAATCGTTTACAAAGACTTCGTGTAGATTCAAGGTCTTTTGTGTTTTCAGATTTTAATCGAATCGTTCGATTTAAAATATATTTGCGTGTTTTGTGGATATATGTCTTGCTTTACATCTCATTGGAAAGACGTCAAACGCTGTTTTTATAGTTTCTTCAAACTCTTAAAGAAAAGGATTAAACGTGGCACAATCTTTTGTGCAACACGTAACGCATGGTCGTCTGGTTTCACTCTTTGATGGTGCATGGGGGGTTTGGTGGTTTTTGCAAACAAGATAAATCTGGGCTCGCACAGTCATGCAGAGCCTTTGAAAAACAGAGTTGCGACAACAGAGTTGCGACATTCGCACAGACGTCCGTCAGAAGAACGGCTGCAGAAGTAACTCGTCACGGAGGTCTCTATAGTTCCAAACAATTCACTGTTTCCCAAACAAATTCGCTTGTTGATCAAATACATCTCTGTACAACTGGTGATTTATTATAAGCATGTGTTTGAAACAAAACATTGTGTTGCTGAATACAACAGCTGTGTGTGTGTGTGGGTTGAATGATTTACTATAAAGACTGCTCATGAAGCCACATGTTATCTCCTCATGTAATATAAGTCCATAAGTCATTATTTGGCAGCTGGGTTGTTTTTTCCGCACTATCCCTGAGGTCTGGTGGAGTTCACTCGGTATTCAGTTTCAAGATTCAAATGTAAACACACACAGCGCCATCTTGAGGACACAATTATAACAGCATTTACATTCTTTATATAGACACATCTCTGTTCACAAAATATATTCATGTTTGTTATTCGATTATAAACCTTTTTTTCTTTGAAAGCATGTTACACATTTTATGTCCAAGTTCTGTGTTGTTTAGAGTAGTGCTTTTAAATGTATGCATTTGGCAGATGCTTTTATCCAAAGTGTCTTTCATTCCATTACACTACACATTTGTATCAGAGTGTGTGGAATGACTGGGATCAAACCCATGACCTTTGTTACTAGCGTCTGCTCTGATCACTGATCTAATGGACAACTCTGTCATATCTTATTGCTTATATATGGTAGTAATATAGAAACTGTTTGTGTTGTTCAGGTGTGTTTGGTGATGAAGTGAAGTCAGTGTCAGTGATGGAGGGACATATTACAACTTGGAGGAGAAACAACAGAAAATGGTTTTTTCATTCGGGACACTTCCAATGGGACCAAGAACTTTTTGTCACTGTTCACTGGTGTCCTGGTCAGTGATAATCCAATGTGGAGGTTATGTTGGACTACAGGATGAAACACCAATGGTGTGAAAAAGAATTTCCCCTACACCTTTTCAGTAAACATCAATATCAGTGTGTTCAGAATAAACTCAGACAGTGTGATCAGATGTGAATGTCAGTCTGTTGTATCACACTGTCTGTACATCGTCACACTTATTACACACATACTTACCTCATAAATCAGTTATATAATGAGTCTATGAGAAACCTGTGTGTCAAATCATATTCATGTTAAAATACCTTTACAACACATTGCAGGTATAATGAATTGACTTTGTTTATTCTCTTCATCCTTGTAGAGTCTCCTGACCAGCGGCTCATTGTAATAACAGCTGTCAGCTGTACAGCTGTGTTCTGTGTGATCATCATCATCATCATCATCATCATGAAGAAAAGAAAGGGTCAGTTTCACCTTCATCTCACATTATATAAGCAAAGAAAAACATCTTTCACAATTTAAACACAGCTAGAAGACATCATAATATAACATGTTCACTTATGTTCAGCAGTTTCAGGGAAATCATCAGAAAGTGTAAAACTTCAGACTGTTGAAATTAGAAGCATCAATTCCAGCAGCACATGTGAAGATGAAGAATCCTCAAAGTGTCTGAATGAAAAACAACACTGGTAAACATTATTCACAAACACTCACATAAAAGATGCACATTTGATTAAATGAGGTTTGTGTGTAAGAATCATATAGACATCTAATCTCTCTCTTGTTCTTGTTCTTCACAGGATTGAAGCAGGATCAGTGTGAAGGTGTTTTGACCATCATGTGTTAGTGCACATGTAGCCGTCTCTTTAACAGACGCTTAAGCGAGTGTCACTTTAGCAGAGAACATCAGAGCTTCCCAAAAAAAGTATGTTATTTCTTTAATAAACTGTTAAGGTTACAACACAATACAAATTATAAAGTCAAAGAACATGTATCAATGCAACTTTAATGAACTTGAATTACTATAAGCCTTCATTCCACTGGAAAATCAGTCCTTTACTGACTGACCCTGCATGTGTATATCCAGATAATGTATTTTTTTGTGGATTACTGTTTTCTACATAGACTATTCATTACATTTTGTGACTATATCCATGATATATTTAATGTTGACTGCGTAAGAAGTCAGATGTCAGAAATTATGGTGGAATTAATGCTTTAAATAACATTTTCATGCTGCTAATCTGATATTAGATTGATGTTTAGCCTGGATTTCTTATACACAGCCTTACTTTATGTTTATGAAAGGACTGTATGTTACTAAAAGCACACAGTGTGTATTGAATGCATGGTATATAGAGATCATGTCACACCATATCTAGTAGGTGCTAAACAATGGACAAGAGAATTATATAATAAACACTTTTTTATTATATAACATTTGCATGCTTTTAAACCTCTTTCCACTTTTGAACTGTGATGTGTGTGTTACAACATGGAAATTGATTTTGATACCTTTTTTTGTTCTGTCAACAGGTGAAACATCACCTTTTGGAAAATCTTTTGCATAAATTACAGCAGGCATTCAGCGCAACATCACTGGATTTGGATTACTTGGAGTTTCTATGTCGTCAGGAGCTGTATATACTGGAGGGCCTATCTAATCACATACAAGCACCCAGGCTTTGCAAGAGCTCTTTGACATTGTGAGGGCACAAGTGTATTGTCCAGCCCTATATGTCAGAGTGGAAGTTGCTGGCACCACAGGATGACCAAAAGTTTTGGTTGAGGAACAACGCCTGAAAGAAACGCTCCATGCTCACCTTCCTGTGCGCTGCATAGCTACACTGAAGGGTGTTTCAAGTAGGGGTGGGCGATATATATCGTCTGCGATAATATCGTTATTGTTGTGTTAATGATGTGCAAATTCTCATTATCGAGTATTTAAATTACTCCAAAAAAACAAGCATTAAAACTCCACACATTCAGAGGCTGCAGCAGGGCGTCACGTGATTGCTGTTCTGCGCATACACGTCGTCATCTCTCTCACAGGCATGGTTAGTATATGGCCGCCCGCAAGTTCAACACCGGTGCTGTGCCGAAGTCTGTGACTAGAGAGCGCTGTTTCGTAATTATTCACGCGAGATCGTGCCTGGCGCACGTGAACGCTATCGCGAGCGCGGAAGGTGAGTTTCTTAACTATTTACCTGACCGCCCACTCCACGATGACGTCATGTTGCCTCGCGCTCTTGTGTTTGTGTAGTTTATGCGTGAAGGCGACTTCTGGAGAAACAGAAGCGGCGACTGAATACTGCACAACAAGCACTTTCATTTAAAAGACAAGACCCGAATACATTCTGTAATATCATGACGGTTTTTTTTCTTGGCTCATCATTTGAAGTAAATCTACATGTGAACAGTGAGCAGTTGGCCTATAATGTTCTATAAAGTTTCAGCATCTGTCCATGCCAGTGTGTGCTTTAATAATAGTGACTATATTTTATTTGTCTGTAAATTGTGGACATTGTTTGCTTTGATGTCATTTGTTAACAAATGTATTATATTATTTAAGATAATCTGATTTGGAAGTGCACCTTTTGGGCAGATTTTCCTTTTTATTGTTGTGCAATCTGTGTACTGGGCAGTACTTGAAGTTAGGTATTTGTTCAATAAGGCCATAGGTTGTAAGGCAATAAGGCCGTAAGGACACATGGTTGTGTGCAATATGTTACAGATCAGAGTACTTTGTTTACAGATGCTATTTGTTCATTATTATATTATTTCATCTCGCTTGTATGCTGCACAATTTACATTACAGCAGAGGGTTACAACTGAATGTTTACTCAGAGTTCGATGTTCTTACACTAGTTCAATTAGTATTTTGTATGTCTTTGAATTGTTTTTACTTGAATACTTACATGTTAAAGAAAATAAATAAGCACTGTTTTTATTCAACATTGTGCCCATTATTATCATCAGTGATTAAGTAACTCAGACTTTTAAAATCACATTTTTAATGGATATCGTCTAATTATCGTTATCGGTAAAATCGCCAAAAATATCTAGATATTATTTTTTGTCCATATCGCCCAACCCTAGTTTCAAGGAACACAATTTTCAGACGCATGAAAGAATATGATCTTTCTGTCAGGGACATGTATAGTTCTATCAGTGATGAAGAACTTGACATTTTGGCTGCTTCTGTCAAGAATGATTTACCAAATGCAGGCTACAGGATGGTCAGAGGAAGACTGGAGTCATTGGGCCACGGGGTTCAGTGGAGAAGAGTTGCAGCCTCTATGCATAGAATTGATTCTATGGGCATCATATCAAGGTTGTCAAGTCTTTGCTGTGTTGTGCGCAGAGTGTACTCTGTACCAGGGCCCTTGTGTCTGGTACATGTGGACACAAGTTAATAAGGTTTGTAATAAAGTGAAGTTTAATATACAAAAACATTTGCAGGTTTTTTTATGAATGTTTAATATTATTTGCCTCCCAGATACAATATTGTGATATTTGGAGGAGTATTAGGTAGTGTATTTTAAATTGTTGCAAAGCTACAATCCTCTAGGATCATCCTAAATGTAAAAAAAAGCATCATAATGTTCTATTACTGCTTGATCTTACACTCTAGAAACAGATAACTCTGAACCTTGAGTTAAATTTCCTTAAAACAAAAGGTTGTCAAGAAATGCTTGTTCTGTTGAAAAATATTTTACAAACTAGCAACTTTTATATACTTTGTGCACCGTTACTTAGCCAGATTACAGCATTAAGGTGTTCACTTTAGTAGTTCATTTAAAGGAAGACATGATGTTTTAGATTATGCCTCCATGATGACATTTGCGAAATCAGAGACAATTGCGAGACATTTTTGGGTCATCCCATTTTTTTTATACACAGTGGGTTTGATGCTTGTATGGCCATTCAATGAGAAACATTTGTTTAGAAAAAGTTAATGTTTTTTTTCTTGAGGATGTTGACAAGTGGGAGGCACATATGCAAACTGTTGTAATTCCTACATCGTTCACCTGATTTGGATGTAAATGCTCTCAAATTAAAGCTGACAGTCTGCAGTTAAAGCACATCGTGTTTGTTTCATTTGAAATCCATTGTGGTGGTGAATAGAGCCAAAAATGTTAGAATTGTGTCGATATCCCAATATTTATGGACCTGACTGTACATGACTGGTGTGAAGAAAAGTGAAAGGTTTCAGGTTCAGTGATCCACACTCTTTTATCCACAACACTAAGGTGTGGTATGATCTGGTAAGATATGTTATATGCACTTACTGTAAATGCATACAGTATCCGTTAATAGAGTAACATGCATTAGGAACAGAGAAACAAAGCCTCTTTTATGTCACTGTCATGGATCATCATATACACATGGATGTACAGGTGAAGCACACAAGTCATGAATGATCTCACCGGTCCATGTGTTTGTCTTGTACAGAATGTTGGATCTGCATAAGTGATCTCCTCTTCACCAGTCTGAACCCTTTCTAGAATCATGTCAAACATATTTTAATATATGCAGCTTCTTTATTTCATATAGATAAATATTTATAAATAAAATGCATATATTGCACATAATATTGTAAATAATTTATGATCAGTATTTGGTTGACACTTTGTTATATCATCTTTGTCATGATTTCTCTCGGTCAGAAAAATTGGATGTTGTTACAGGTCCAGCAGGGACTGTGTGATGAGATTCATCATTTGTCACTGAGGACCATTGAGAGACTTGTGTACAACTTTTACAAAAGATATAAAACATACCCTGATAATCAAGAAAACAGCACTAACTTTTGAATAGGATAGTCTGTTGACTAATTGTTGTCAATTCTGAGAAACGTATATTTTTATATCTAGATTTTTTTTAATTGAATATAAAATAATTACATAAATATAAAACATTTACCGTGTTGTTGTGTTTTTGTGTGTTTTCTGCAGATGCAGAAGATCAGAAGTGCAGTAACAATCATCACAGATCCAGCAGCACAAGATACTGATACTACCCAACGTGAAGCTGTAACACAAAATACACATTCATAAGCATAACTGTGAACTTTAAGTACTGTTGTTACTTTTGACCATAAAACAATATTACACAAGACATGTACTTTAATACTAACCAGCAACAGCAACAGTAAAAGACATGCACCCACTCTCACCACACGAGGGCACCCTCGTCTGAATATGGATTTAAAGAGTAGGTAGCATGTTTTTTTAGGCCCTACTTTGGTTTATGGAGTGTCCAACAACACGTTTATGTACATACAATGTGTTTAAACACTATAATCTCTTGACTGACTCTCAAATGATTGGTTCCGCGATTCATCCGTCTTGGCCCCGCCTACCCGCTAACATTGTGTCTTGTGATTGGTCAGATGGTGTAGTCTGTTGTGATTGGTCAAACGTGTTCATCATTTGTCGCAAATGGAACCCAACTACCATCATTACAGGATTACGGTTTACATGTGTTTGGATGTCATGTATATTATCTGTGTAGATAGAGATGGCGGCGATTTTACCAATTTGAGCCCGAGTCTGACGAGGAAGAAGACGCTAATCCACAACAAACTCCACGACGACTGGAGCAGGATGTTTGTCAGGGGCACGTGACAACTCGTGTCATAAAAACTCCCAGTGTGACAACACGCTTGTTGTGCTTTTGCTCATCAATGAAATAAAAAATATTTTTTTCCTTAAATACTGTTAATACGTTAGTAATACTATTATTTCATCTTAACTGTGCGTTGTCATGGTACATAGAGCATTTCAGAAAGTCGACGTTATGAAAAATGATTGTAGTTTCACCCAAATATATCTATATAGGTGCACGTGCGGCAAATGTGTCAAAATGCAAAGTTAATAGCAAGATAAACAAACTGTAACACCCCAGAAATAACGGTACATGCTAATGTTAGCGTTATATGCATTAGCTAAACACAGATATAAGGTACAAACATATTTCTTGACGTTCAGACAAAACTGAATAGTCACACTTACAGGCTGTGATTCGGTGGAGCTAACAGGTCCAAATAGAGTTGTTATTGCCCCTCTTTCAGGGATAGTCGTTTCACATATCCTGCAGTAAGATTATTAAAGCAATCTTCGGTGAAATGATGCGCGCACTGTTAAACCCTGGGGTTATACTCCTCTGGTATCGTTTGAAAAATGAATCATAACCATTTTTCCCTCCGACGTTCTTCCTTTGGTAGTTGAAATAAGACGGACTTAGTGTCACACTGTAGAACACAGGCACTAGACATGATACACACGCATTACGAATGAGCGACAGTGTTTGGGGAGGAGAGATAAGTTTTCCCGTCAGTCTCAGCCAAACGTAGGCGGGGACTATGTATAGTGACGTAGATAAGCGTCCACGACTCGTTTGTGTGATTCAGAGTCGACTCCCATTTTTACAAGCAAATAACTTTGTGATTTATTCACCTTCGGATTTACAACTTGGCAGACAGCTTACTTTCAAACACGGCAACATAACAGACTGCATGAAAAATGGCATTTTCATGATCTCATGTTAGGTACTCTTTAAAGGTTTGCTATGAGTTTGGCAGTACACATTTGGCAGACTCTTTTATCCAAAGCGACTTACATTGCATTATCCTATACATTATACATAGGTATTTGCAAACCCCTGGGATCCAACCCACAACCTTGCATTGTTAACACAATGCTCTTACCACTGAGATACAGGAAAGCTGTTGTGTGTGAGAATGTTACTCTACACATTGACATACAGAGAGAAGATACGATAAAGTGGACTTATGGACCTGAAAACACTGTTTTAGTAATGATCAATGGAGTGGCCAGTAGCATTATGTTTCTGATGATGAGAGATTCATAGACAGACTGGAGCTGAACAATCAGACTGGAGATCTCACCATCACACACATCACATCTCAACACTCTGGACTTTATACACTGAAGATCAGCAGAAACATGAAAGTCTCATACAAGACATTCAATCTTACTGTATATGGTGAGTATTACAGTGAAGAAAGCTGGAGCTAATGAATCCACCCCTTCAGTGTTCAATATACTCTGTTAATATAAACAAATATAAACAGTTTCTTTATTCATATGTTTGTAATTTTTCAGCTGGTCTGCCTGTTCCTGTGATCTCCAGAGTCTCTTCTCAATGTTCTTCATCATCTTCATCATCATGTTGTTGTGTGTTGTGTTCAGTGGTGAATGTGTCACATGATGTGAGCGTCTCCTGGTACAAAGGAAAGAGTTTATTGTCCAGCATCAGTGTGTCTGATCTCAACATCAGACTCTCTCTACCTCTGGAGGTGGAATATCAGGATACAAACACATACAGATGTGTGGTCACAATCCCATCACAAACCTCACACAACATCTACACATCACTCAGCTCTGTGAGACATCTTCAGGTTCA